>JADRCH010000146.1:4049528-4078544 GCA_019843965.1 Rhynchomys soricoides
TTTTTTTTTTTTTTTTTTTTTTTTTTTTTTTTTTGATAATGCAAAGAATAGGAGTTCTTGGAATCTTGGAATCTTTGGACAACAAATTCTCTAGGAACACATGAAGATCATTCCCACTCAAGATGAGGTAATGGTTAAAAGGAATTCCAGTCCAAATTCATCTCAGATTTTGTAAATGCTCAGTGGTTTTATTAATTGAAATTGAGGTCAGTCTTTTTTCTCACCCCAACATATTTTCTGTGGCTTTCCTGGGAAGACATCCAACCAGACTGCTCTCTTTTTAAAACCAAGTACTTTCAGTAGCATTATAAATCATTCTTCATATTAATATCATCATATCTCCTAATAAAACATACATGTCCTGATATTTTTATTTCTCCAAGTGTCATCTCACACTTCATCTAAATTCAATCTACTAGTAAGTCAACAGACAATCTCCAACTAAACTAACACAGAAAGTGGGCCCTGATTGCAGAGATATTATGTGACACCTAAAGACCATGAACTTGTTGAAGACAAAGACAAGATGAGCTTGCAATTCTTGACTCTCATTCTTGACTATCTATATTATGTTAGAAATACTCATAAGAAACAGGAATGGGAAGATAGGGGATATGAATCTCTTGCTGCCTGGAAAGCATCAACAATTTTGTTTAGGTGCATAATATATTTCATTCTCCCTATGGGGAAAGGATCAGCATCAGTGAACTAGATAATGTCACTATGCTCTTTCCAATCTTCAGGGGAAAATCTATTCCTAGAGGCAGAAAGGCTGGTTACCAGAAAATAGCTGTCAATCTTTATTCAGGTCACCTGCAACTGCCTTTCCACAGGGGAAAGGCAAATGGAGACAATTTTTCCAAAAACCAGATGAAAGTTAGTGAAGTACATATGTGCCAATATTTATTTAAAATAAGCCTTATTAAATAATGTACTGTTAATAAGAATAGAATTATTTGGAGCCTGGCATGTAGTTATCCTTATGTACTTTCAAAAGTAGAAAAACAAAATAGAATCAAAAGCAATCTTAGACTCCACCTCTGTGTCATCTTCAATCTCAATCATGGTATACAACAACAACAACAACAACAAAAAGAATTAAGGACCTCACAACTTTTGTATGTCTGTTTTATTCATGTCAATCGGGAATAAGGCAAGGGCAAGCTGATCTATCCCAAATAATATACAAGTGGGCAATGCTGGTGCTTTTGTATACAGCCTCTCGAGCAACACCTCACCTCGCCAACCCAGCAAGGTGAGACCATGCTCTGCTTCATGAGGCTCTAAACTGACTCATAACAGGAATAACACTAAATTTGTCAAGTGGTCTTACTGATAGGAGTCAGATTGTGGTTACAATAACTGGGTAATGACGGCTTGTGATAATTTCAGATAATGATGTGAGCAGGAAGTATACGGACAGAATATACCGGGGCCAGCAATATTAACCCCACGACTCACCCCGCGTTAGAAGGGTTCTCAGCCTCTCTACCATCCAATCTTTACTGCCTTTACTTTGTTCTCCTTTATATGTACTATAGTTTTCTTACTATCAGGAATCATACCCTGTACATAACAGGAAACAATAACAATTGGCAAAATGAAAGATGAATGACTCTGTCTTCCATATCTAATATAGGCATTTTGTCTACTTTGGCACCTGAATGAGTTTCCTAGGCCTTCCTTCATTTAAGGCATAAATGAATCTGTGGCAGTAAAAAGGTGTTCCCAGGGAATGAAAGGAGAGGAAAGGTCTACACAGAAAGGAAGATAAATTTATCCTAATTTGAATTGAAGTTTTATTTCTTCTCCTTATGCACTGACCAGCTGATTTTTAAGAATCATAGACAATAGTCTTTAAAATACCATACTATGGAGATGACAATATTTTAAGGGATGAAAAGTTGAACTTCTTTGCTCATGAAACAAATCTATGGTCTCAAATCATACTGTTAGTAACATCATATCTCCCATGACTTTAGCTGTTGTGGAAGCAATTTCTAGACCATTTGGGAAATAATCCTGGAAATCGACCTGAGGGGATAAAGATTCAATGGTAGAGTGGCTGAGAGTCCATCTAATGTGAGGTGAGTCGTGGTGCTAATATTGCTGGCCCCTGTATATTCTATCTGTACAGTTCCTGCTCACATCATTATCTGAGATTATCAAAAGCAGTCATTACCCAGTTAGTGTAGCCACAATCTGACTCCTATAAACAAAAGCTTCAAAACCTCTCTTCAGAAGCCAGATTTCAAAAGAAGCAAGTCTCTAAAGACAGAGAGAATCAAGTCAATAGCCTTGATGTATGCCTTGTTTTTGTTCTCAAAGGAAGTTAATAATGGAAGTTCCTCTTGTAGGATCAAATCTAATTCTGTAGCCAACAGTTGGTTTACAAAGCTATTTTTACTCATCTAATAATTTATAGATGCAACTGGCAAAAATAGTTTGGTGATAAAGATATTTATCTGTCAGCCAGAGAGTCTGGGAAGATTCACAATGAAGGGAAGCAGAAGCTACAATAAGGTCTCTGGCTGTACCTCAGCAGAAGGAGTCTGCCAAGCTACCAGAGCAGCACATGCAGCTTTCCTAATAGCATTTGAAGTACCCAGGCTATTAGCCCTTTTTTGGAGCTTTCCTGAGGCACAACTGATATTTTTCTGTGTGAGAGCAGCCTGAAGCATTAGAATGGATTTGGTCCACAAGTAGAAGCCTTTCATCAGTCAAACTAACATTAGTCCCTAACGATGTCTTCAAAGATGGTGAAATGTTTAATGAAGGGCCTTTGGTGCAGAGTGAAGCCCTGCCAGGAGTTACTTAGCCCTCTGCTTTACAGTCCTTGTTGCTTTGCATGGATCACTATGTCAGTTGTATTTATCCATGCTGATGAAGCTCTTGTGCAGATCAATTTACAAGAGGAAGGGTGTGTGGTTTAGAGGCTTTAGTCCATGATCACTTGGCACCATTGCTTCTGTGCCCACAGAGAGGTAGAACATCACAGTCAGGATCATAGAGTGGACCAAAGTAAGTGACCTAGTAGATCGTATAAGAGATGGGGATGATAACAGGGACAAGATACGCTTTTCAAAGATATGCCTCAGGTTCTACATCCTCCTAGTAGGCCCTAGATTCTGTAACCCATTCAGCTATGGAATCATTAATAGATTGATCCATTGATGAACTTAACACTTACCCAGTCACCTCACAGTAGTGGCACTTGCTTGGACGAACCCTTCAATATATAAAACCTTGTGGAGAATTTCTATTTAAACCGTAACAACCACCCCAAAGTAGATTCTCTAAAGCCCTTCCTGGAGATGTTAACTGGCACTAAGCATTCTTCCTACTTCACCTTGTGTGACTTTTTGCTCTGAAAGTGACTTTAAGTACACACTATGCATCCAGAACACAGAGACATGCATACAAAGTTATACAAAGTTGGAGATCATACTCTGGAGATCTTAGCATTCTTATCCTAATAATATCTACAAAGTAACAATTACAAATGTGAGATGCTGGGATGATCAGCAGTGAGCCTCGAGGTGAGGAGAAAAGGAGATATCAATTACAATTTTGAGGCTATTGGTTGTCCAGACAGTAGAGGAAAAGTCTATCTGTGAACTAGAAGGATGAAAATAGAGACAGAGATTAATGTCAGAAATGTATACATACCACTACCATGTGCTAGAATTCATCATGCTCTGACTTTCATTGTGATTATCTGAGTATGTATTTTTTCATGTCTGGCTCTATATCATATAGCCCTTAGCATAACAGTCAGCTGTGTTCATACTTCTGCTTCCTTACAATCTCAATGCAATTTACTAAAAAGAGCTGAGAATGAAAGTATCACGTGTTAAAAGGTTTTAGAAATGTTTGCATAGCCCAAAAGTTAGTTGTAGACCTGACATAATGGCTTAATGTCAGTGGCCACAGGGAATACACACTATACCTATGTCTGTCATATGCACACAATCAGCTGAGAACCAAGACCCAACATTTCAACATTTCTGGTAATTATCTTCTCTGATAGAGATGATATGAGACTGCTGACTCTAAGTCAGCTCTCTACCTTCGTCTCATTTCCCCAGCTGTACATTATATTGGAGCCAAGTTCTCAGGGGGAAAGATGTTCAATGTTTCAGAATTAGGTCACTGCCAAGTACCATCATTAGATAGGAACGAGTGAGACCTCACTAGGAATTCATAGAGAACTGATCCCTAAATTGAAACGAGACTGCAAGCTGTTTCTCTTAAGGGACAAGGCATCAGAGCTGGACAGGTTGAATCTCTGAGGGTGCCAGAGGGAATTGCAAACAGCAATTCTCATGAGAATGTGATGTAAATTAACCTGTCTCAACAGCTAGTGACCCCCTATTAGTGGAGGAAATATATTTATATAAATTATAAGTATGATACAATTGTTTGCATGTACATGTATTTCCATTGGGCTCATATTCTGTGGTATATGGAGTTTGTTCTGCAGGTTACCTCTTTGAACAGCAATGGCAAACCCATAAAAATCAGTCAATTCTTAAGCTACAATGAACCAATCACATGACAAGACTTCAGACATGTGCTTTGGAAATTATGCACTTGGGTATATGCTTTTGCCTAAAGTCATAAAAGGTTAGGGTTATACATTTTTACTGCTCAAGTAATTATTTATCATATCCATTAGCCCCTTACTTGAAGGAAGTCAAAATTCAGGTGAAAAATAAAAGTAAACCAAGGAACAACAAATATACCCCCAGCCTCATAACTGTTATGTTACTGAAATCTCAATAGAACCCATGTTCTAATTTCATCATGTGGGTCAGAAATCTTGTGGTAAGTGAAGCAGATAAGATCCACCTGTGTGGCTCTCATAACCATAAACCATATGTGGGAAAACATCGCATGCTGTCATAGAATGCATAAGTGCAATCAACAATTTCCCCCACAGTCTCCAATACATAATAAAAGCTAAGCCTTTGGAACAAGTGCTTCCCAAACAAAGGGAGTAGTTTTGAGTGTGCACTGATTTTGTTCTGTTTTTAGTTTGTTCTATTTTTAGAGTCTCAGTCACAGAGAGTAAATTTTCATGATCATTGGGATGTTATTATTCCTAGGTATTGCTTTCTGTTCAAAATTTGTGACTTCTTGGGACTCTTCCTTTCAGCTTCTTTCTGTCCCTATCTGCCCTCCTTTGAGCCTTTGTTGAGAGGCAATTCTAATGCAGAAAATGTCTCCAATAGACATATGGGAAAAAGGGATACACTTACTTATACATAGTGAAATTTTGTAAGACATAATGTGATGTGAGTTGTACAGTCGCCTAGCTAGACATCCATTGGCAGTATAAATGAGATTCTGCAATAAGATATTCATAAATAATCTATGAAATGAAATCTTGAATATTGAAAGATTCTGATGATTTGCATGTGCTTTATAAATATATCAAATATTATGATTCAAGAAATTGGAATGAGGTTTTAGTAATGTGTCTTATTCGGCTTTTGTTCTTCATCCAAATTCTTTATCAAGTCTCTACTGACACCTTTTTAAGCATCTGCACTGAGGTGAAGGCTTGGGATTTCTTGCCTGAATTAGTATTTGGTTGAGTACCAAAACCTTATCTTTTTAAGGTCTTAAAGCCTGTCTTAACACATCATTATCTTGCAAATGATCAAGACAGCATACCCCTGTCCACTTTGCCAATCATAGATTTTTCAATAGGGTCCAAGGGTGAAATCTCATTATTGCTTTGTGTAGCAAGAAAGGAGAGAGAAAAATGTAAGAGTGAGAAAAAATGTTAGTAGGCATAGCCACTGCTCGTGGTTGCCACTAATGTACTTTTGATTGGTAAGGAAGAAAATGTATCCTATGGGCTGTTTTCATAACATGAATAGCAAGAAACAAACAAACAAAATGGTTTGCTTGAAACACAAGTCACTTCCCTAAAAAAAGGGCCACTTGTTTTAAAACTAAGGCTTGCTGTTGTTGGCATATAAAGTACTGGTTCCATTTTTGTGAAAAATGAGGTCATAAGTTCTTGGGAGTTATGAAAGGTTTGGAAGCTCAAGAGGAACCCCAAGTTTCCTCTCTTTGCTTTTAGTCAGTCTTGTGTGTAGGGAGAAGTCATTTGTTCCCATGAATCAAAGGCTTTTGCATAACAACAGTGTACTGACTGGTGTTACCTGTCAACTTGACTCAAGCTGGAGTTATCACAGAGAAAAGAACTTCAGTTGAGAAAATGCCTCCAAGAGATCCAGCTGTAAGGCATTTTCTCAATTAGTGATCAAGGGGGAAGATTAGTGATCAAGAGGGTAGCACCTTGTGGGTGCTACCATCCCTGGGCTGGTAGTCTTGGATTCTGTAAGAGAGTAAGCTGAGCAAGCCAGGGAAAGCAAGCCAGTAAGTAACATCCCTCCATGGCCTCTGCATCAGCTACTCCTTCTTGACTTGCTTGAGTTCCCACCCTGACTTCCTTTGGTGATGAACAGCAGTGTGGAAGTGTAAGCTCAATAAACCCTCTCCTCCCCAACTTGCTTCTTGGTCATGATGTTTGTGCAGGAATAGAAAGCCTGACTAAGACAAACAGCCATGTCAGTTAACCTATGTAAGATTATTAATAAGCACCAGATATTAGGTTGTAAGCTGGTTATATCATGACATTTAATTTTTAAGGTAGTCCTGTGAGTTTAGTCTCTCTTTTGTAGGAGTTGAACCACATCATCATCTAAGGCCATTGAGACAAGTGGTGGGGCTATGATTCCAAAGGAGTACCTACCTGATAAGCAACAGTATTCTTAGGGCTGCTAGTGAGCCCACAAGTCACAGGCCACCGATCTAGTGAAGTTGTTATCCATCATGATTTGGGGATAGTGAAGCCTATACACAATTATATTGTTATTTTTGAAGATATAGGCAGTACAGGAATGTTTGATCAATTAATTTAAAACAATCTATCCTCCACTAGCCTGCCAAAGTCACCATATAACCACTTTCTTCTCGGAAAGAATTTAACCCTTATTTTACTGAAACAAGAGCACCAAGGGTTGACTTTCCTTGTAGCCATGAAAACGATATGACTTTATCACTCCTAAAACAATTGATTTTTTTCAACTGATTCTGAAATGTAAGGAGAACCAGAACTCTGATAGTTATCATCAACAGCCCAGTGAAGAACACTGAGTAACGTCTGAGGTGGAGGCTTTTCCCTGCAAGGAATCTAACTTCTGACAGAGGAATGGCAGATCCTAAGACAATGCACAAACTTCTGCTAGCTCAGTGTACTTTAGATATTTCAGATGTTTTTGTCACTTTGCTAACTTGTCCAATTTTGCTTAAGGAAATATCTAGATACCACTTATGACCCAGCCTAGATTATTCTGGGTGATAGCTTCAAGATCTTGGACTATAGATTAACTCTGATTTCACTTGTTGGGATTGGGGAGGAAGCAACAAAACAACAACAAAACAACAACAACAACAACAACAACAACAACAACAACACCCCTCACACTTCAGATATGGAAGCTTAAAAATGAAACCTTTATTTTATTTTCTGAGTGCTCAGGGAGGTGGCCAGATTCTACAATGTTTTTAAAGGAAGGGAACACAAATCAAGTGGGAGCAGGGGGTGCTGTTACATTCACATATCATATTTTGACACAAGGGGCTAAACAAGAAAATTAACGTTAGTAACTGGGCCTTATCTGGGTTACCTGGCTTCAGGGTCCTTGAGTCAGTTTTATAGTTAGGTTCCCTCTTGGATTCTGTCTGACTTGGAATTTAGAGTGATCAAGGAACAAGGAAGAGAGCAAGCAGCATACAGTCAATTGAACCAGGATACCAGGAATTCAGAATGATAGGGGATCAAAGGAGTGGGTAAACTGCATGTAGTCAATAAAGTCAAGACAAGCAGCACATTTATGACTTTTGTGTTTAGTTAGAGAACAGGATAACAGCATCTTGTCTTTTTACATTCTATACTGGATAAGAGATGAACCTGAAACATCTGAAGAAAGATAGGAATTGGGTTCTGGGGCCTGGAAATATGAACTCAGTGTTGATCGTGTCAGAAAGGTAGAAGTCATTCCTGAGGTGGCTAAACTCAGGAGACTACCTCCTAACACAGTGTGGTCTTCCTTTAGGAATTTTGTTCAAGATCATGTGGACTTGAGAATGGTGACATTCCGTATTTGCTCTTTGAAAGGATTTATCACTGATTCTGTAACAGATGTTATGCTGAGCTGCCCAGAACACTCACTCATTGGGAATAATCCTTCCCTTTTACTAGCAAGGAACACTGCAAGAAGAGTATTTGTCTAAGAGTACTCTAATAGCATTATATCTGCTTAAGTAAATAAAATCTTCTAGCCCCAAATCACCCTTCCAGGTAAAACCAAACTTACTGGCTGTCAGATTAGCATCCACTTCTGTTTCTCTCTGCCCCAGGAAGACGCAACTCTGAAGGACCATTTGAAATCTCAGAGCTATGAATAGGGGTTACAGTGACTTCATGAGGCTGTATCACAGCATAATTTTTCTCTGTATCCAACTCTACTTCTTTGCTTGCATTCCACAAAAGAATATTGGCCTCTATTTCCAAGAATACTCAACCTGTCAAACCAGTATAAGAGAATTTCTTTAGTCATTTTTGTTCTCTCATATTTTTGTGCCAATAGATCATGAGAATTGTGGGGAAGGTACAGGAAATGCCAGGAGCATATACAGACAGCCTATCATTTAGCTAGACAACAGTGCCATTATATACCATGGGTACTGCCATTATTAAAAAAACCTAAGTGATCTGGAGAGATGGCTCAGTGGTTAGGAGAACTAACTGGCTGTTCTTTCAGTGGCTCCAGATTTACTTCCCATCATCAGTTTGGCAGCTCACATTTAACTCCAGTCCCAGGAGATATGACCATCTTTTGGCCACTGAGAACATTGCACACATGTTGGACATAGACATACATACCAGCAAACATTTACACACTAGGATAGCATAGCATAACATAGCATAGCGTAGCATAGCGTAGCATAGACTAATATGCAACACCAAATACACCACCAAAGAGATTTTAATTTATATCTAAGTTGCACCTGACATATATTGAGCCATACAAGATCAAACAACATCCCTAACTAAAGTCACTGCTTGTGGGAGCAGAGGAGACTGGTTAAACAACACCTAAACTTTCTGCTGAGTGACTAAAGCCTCCTTCTCCTTCAATTACATACATCTTCCCAAGTCTCAACTTGATTCTTGGTCTCCAGAGGTAGGCAGCTAACATCAGACTCGCTCGAAAGTGAGGTGTCACTTTGGGCTCCAGCCAAGTATTCTAGTCTTCTCTTTCTTAATGTTTCCTTGGTTCCTCCTCAAGAGCCATGCACCAAGCAGTGTTACTAGCTCTTATTCTAATAAGGTAAACAGAATGCATCAACCTTTTTACATGGCATGATTCTCAGTCATGGAATACATTGGTTTAACTTTGTTCCCCAACATTTTGAAGCAGCTGGCCTGACAGAAAATTGAAATGGCCTTTTGAAGACACAATTACAGTACCAATTAGGTATAAGCAGCCTAGAAAGCTGGGGCAGGATTCTCCAGACAACAATATATGCTTTGAGTCAGAGTCCAACATATGGTACAGATCCTCCCATAACTAGGATCCACGTGTCCAGAAATCAAGGGGTAAAAGGAATAGTTTCACTCACTATCACCCATATGGCTGGATAGCAAAATTTTGCTTCCTGTTCCCATGACCTTAAGTTTTGCTGGACTAGAAGTTTTGGTTCCAGACAAGGGAGCATTTCTTCTAGGGGACACAACACACATTCAGTTGAACTGGAAGCACAGAACTCTACCTCGACACTTGGCTTTCTAATGCCCTTAAGACAACAGACTAAGAACGGAGTATCTGTGTCAGGAGGGGTGATTAAGCCAGGTTACCAAAGAGAAACTGGATTGCTTCTTCACAATGGAGGTAAGGAAGATTATGTCTGCAGTGCCAGGGATCATTTAGAGCATCTCTTGGGGCTACCACTTCCAGTGATTAAAGTCAGAGGAAACTAAAAAACTTTAATGCAGGCAGGATGACAAAGGGCACAGACCATTCAGAGATGAAGGTATGGGACACTTCTCCAGGAAAAGAACCAAGACTTGGTAAAGTGCTTGCTGAAGTAGAGGGAACACAAAATGGGTAGTACAGACAGGTAGTAGCGAACACCTGCTAAGGCCATGCGCTCAGTTACCGAAATGAAGACTATAATTGGCATGAGTATTTCTGTCATATTTTGCTTATAATGTGTTTGTACATATATTTGTATTTTATTTCATTGATTTTTTTTTTGATCATGGAATGCAGTGCAACAGCAGTTAAGAGGATATCAGCCTTTATCATTTTATGTTTGAGATACTAGCAGAATATTCCTCAAGGGAATTTGTCACTTATTCTAATTTCATGATGTTTTTATAATTGCATGAGGGGTAGTTGTATCCTGTTAGGTATAATTAGGACCTGTTATTGTTTTCATTCAGAAATTAAGCAAAACAATATATATATATATATATATATATATATATATATATATATATATAATTTTATATGTATATGAAATTTTATGGCAAGTTGACATGGGGTAGACTTGTGATGGATAATACTGGTAGTCAACTTTACTACATCTGGAATTAATTAAAACCCAAGCAGAGGGTCTTACCTGTGAGGGAGTTTTGCTTTATTAAATCATTTAAAGTAGACAGACCCACTTCTAATCCATATCTTTGAAGTAGGAAGATCCACCTTTAATCTGGGCCACATCTTCTCATGGCAGCCTATATAAAGGACATGGAAGAAGGATTTCTAACTTGTTGTCTTTTCTTGCTTGCTCTCACTCTCCTTGGTTAGTCCATTTCTTCATTGTTGTTAAAGACTACTTTTTCAGGATTCTTGTGTATACTGAAGACCAGACGAGACATTCAGACTAGTGGACTGAACGATTACTGGATTCTTGGACCTTCGATTGGTAGATAGCCATTATTGGAGTAGGTAGACTACAGTCTCAAAGCCATTCTAATAAATTATGTTTCTATTTATGTACAAATTTATTCTATCAGTTATGTTCCTCAAGAGAACTCTGATTGATACAAGTATATTTCCAAAAACTCTAGTTTCTGCTCTTGTTGCTAACCCGGAGTAAAACCTTTGTCATTTCTGCAAATAAACCAGAGGGTTTCAGCTCAGCTAAATCTCAATAATTATGCCACAGTACACAGTGGGATCCTATGAAAGACTGAAGTAGGAATGACAGGGATTCTGCACATTAAAGCAGAAAGGGGTTTATAGATCCTGGAAATCTTTGGAAAAGAGAGAAGATAGAACTAATTAATATTCAGCAAATAAAAGTCATGGGGTTTTACAAACACGAAGTCAATATATCTGTCCCAAGCTCTACCTTTCTGAGGGAGTGCACTTTTGAAAAATAATTGAAGATGTTTCTAAGAATAATAGTAACTGATTTGATTTTCCTAGCCTTTTAAGTGGGATGTCGATTAAAATTTCTAAATATATGGAAATTCAAACAAAGCCTTTTTTCATTTTTCATTTCAATCATGTCAATTCTGTTTGAGGGGAAGAAACATTGCAAAGAAGTTGGCTGGTGGCTGCCATGTATTCTGTCCAGCAACAGCTTCAGAGAGCAGAATGCAAAAGAAGAATTACATGTTACTTGTCCAGCTACATGTGTTCAGAATCAGTAGGCCAAGGCAAGGATTGCAACTTCACGTTTCTCACAAGTCCTAGGAGCTATGGATGCTGCTATTCTGAGGTCCAAAAAGAAAAATCACACTTCTACAGGAGAGAGTCTCTTTTTAGAATAGGTAAGGAGAGGGCAGAGCATGGGCCAAGACTGATAGACAATTCATGTTCAGTAAAATCCCTGACAAGAAAACGAAGAGCTGAGCGGGTGGCAGAAGAGCCTGTTCCCTCTCCCTCCCCCATGATTAATAAATTTTTTCTTGAGATAATGTTAACCTTACAGTGTGTGGTGCCAGATGCATGGCAGTCTCTTCTCTCTCTCTCTCTCTCTCTCTCTCTCTCTCTCTCTCTCTCTCTCTCTTTCTTTCCATAAAAAAGACAGAAAAGCAGCCAGCTGCTGTGGCCCCTTTAACAAAGAGGTTCTGTACATTTTATTTAGGTCTTGTAAAAAAAGGCATAATAGTAAAATTTGATTTCTTCCCGAAGAGAAGGTGCAACGCAGGGGCAAAGACAAACACACAAGAGTAGACAACAAATAAAAGAAACCAGCTGAACCAAATAACAAAATATCAGAAGTAAACTACCCTCTCCCCTTACCTGCTCTCTTGTTACAAATTGAACTGGGGGAGCCTAAGCTAACAATAAATGCTATGGAGTCATTTAGCTGCTTTGCAAAGTTCTTTAAGTTTTAATAACAAGCATGAGCCCTTTTTAAAATATGAATTTCATCTCACCCATGTGCCTTTAAGGGAGCATAACTTATTTATACTTCTCTTTCTTCCTCTAATTTACCGACTCCTTCCATCTCGGGCACTCTTTCTTTCAAGTGGAACAATGGAGTTTAAAGATGGATGTGTAGAAACAGCCACATCACATCTTCAGTTCTCACTGTGACTCCTCATTATAGGGTTATTTCCTTGTGTTTCGAAACAGAAATGCTGCCTTTGATGCTCCTGTTAAATTTTCTTTTCTTCTCTACTTTCTAAAGGAAGTGCCCCCTACTTATTACTTTGCCTTGTCACCTTGGCACGACGTGGTAAATAGCATTCTAAATAAATATTTCCTAACATGCCTTCAACTACAGCTCTCCTTTTTCAGTGCAAACAGGATAATTGGACCAAGAAGAAGAAAGCAGATTGAACATACTGTTTTAAGGGAAGAAGAGGATGAATTTCCCTGGGCTGTTCTCAGTGAAGGACTTATCAGCGATTTCCAAAAGTGCCTGATGAATCCGTGAGCACCATTTTAGTGAGTGCTCTGCCTATGTTTAAATCTCAGTAGGGGCAAATATTAGAGTCGCTCTTCAGACTTAAAAAAATATCGAGTTATTCTTTTGGTAAGAAGCATCCTTCCTGGCTGTTTTTGTAGCTCTGTCCACTCCTGACCGTTTCCCATTGGTCTCTTTCACCGGAGACGGCCCTTCTTCAGTTTTCCTTTACTCTCCCTTTCGGTTTCCCTCCTTCCTCTGCCTTGGATCCCTTCCTGGCCTGTTTTTCCATCTCTATCTGTTTCCTATCTGTTTCTCTCTTGGGTTTACACTGACATATGGATCTGATCCACTTGCTACAAGGGAGCTGCTTTTGGCCTTCTGACAACACAAGGTGCCACCATCCTGACAGGCAGAGAAAGGCGGGCAGGCAGGCACATGTTAGTGGAGGGGAGACAGAGGCACCGGGGAGCCAGAGCTTGCCAGTTTCAGGCATAAGTTTCCTAATTAAAAGCCCGAGTCTCTTAGCTGTGGTTGTCACTTCCCTGCTATAAGAGCACAGCTGTGCCTTTGCTGTCCCCACTCCTAAACAGCACCTGTCTGGGCTTCTTTCAGCTCAGTGAAATTGAGTCTAGTCTTCCAGCTGACAGGTAACAGACCAAAGTGGGAAAAAATGAAAGGAAGCAGAAAGCTGGAAATAGTAAAGGAAGTCCTTGCATATCCTTATGCAACAAGAAGCCAGAAGCCGACATATGGATTCCGTACCTGGCCTCTGGACAATGACCCAGTGGTACTCAGCCAGAACACTGGCCCTTTCAATGAAGCCATAAGATACAGTCCTTGTCCTACTGATCCTTAGCAGTATTTGAGGGGATAAATACACAAATACCCTTGCCTACAAAAGCACACAGTATTAACTGTATTCCACTTCCAAGTCGGGCTCAAGCCTAACTCACAGGATCCTCAGCAATTATTCTATTTACAGTCTTCAAACCTGGATGTCTGCTGTTCACTCTCCACTTCATCTCCGTCCTGTTCTCTAAATCCAACTTTCTTCCTCTGCACACCTTTCAACACTTCTCTGTTTTCCCAAGCTCATCCATCCTGGTATTTCACACAGGAAGTCTATGAGTCTAAAGAAATCTATCTGTTCCTGGTAAGGCAAGATGGTGCCTGACTTCAGTGCTCTTTATCACTGAGCTATTGCTACAGCCCCCTTTAAAGGTACTTTTATTTACTTGTGTTTGTAGCCACATGTGTGTGTGTGTAAATGTGCCTGCTTATGTGTGTGTAAGCAAATGTGTGTGTATGCATGTGTGTGTGTGTGTGTGTGTGTGTGTGTGTGTGTGTGTGTAATATACACTATGTGTGTTTGTGGAAGCCAGAAGAAGACGTTGGATTCCTTGGAGATGGAATTAGAGATAGTTGTGAGCTGTCCACTGTGCATTCTGGGAACCAAACTCTGATCTACTTGGAAGAGCAGCAGGAGCTCTTAACAGCCAGTTATCTCTTCACCCCCAGAAGTACAACTTTATTATGCTTTAGTTAAAAAACCATAGAATGGATCTTTAGAGATAGGCTAATAGTTTAGTCAAGGAAGTGTTTGCCTTGCGACCATGAGGGCACATCTGAGTTCTATCCTCAGAACCAAAGTGAAAATCCCAAAGTCCTATCTATTGGCTCAGAAAAATGACAGTTGAAAGTTCTTCTCTTGGGTCTATGACATCCTGGCCATGGTGCATGGTAATATTTACAGCATCAAACATGAATCTCCTCTGGATGAGTGGGGCTTTAAGTCTAATTAAATAGCTATTGGCTACACTCTACATAAAAGTAACACTAATGTGCTAGCGTGGGTATCTTGGCAGCCCAGTCAGTTTTGTGCTTCACAGTGTCTTACAGCCCAGCAGGAGCACTGACTGCTTTTCTCCCTTGTCAGTTTGGACAGCCCTTTCTGTATCTGGACTTTGGGCAACTTTATGGGTTCCATTTTCTACTACCCTTTCCCACCCATATTGCACCATCCCAAACCCCCAACACTAAGTAGAAGAGAAAGAAGGTTAGAGAGAAAAGGGGGAAACAAATCCTTAGACTAGTTCCTGATGATTAGGGCTATCAAATTCCTTGGGGCAAGTTTGATCTTTGCCATCAGGATATCTAATTTTTTTTCTTCTCTTTGAGACTTGAGAAACAACAATCAACACCAACCAGCTGCATCCAAACACCAACCAGCCAACCACCACCACCAGCAGCAGCAATAGGAGGATGGGGAGGAGGAAGAGCAGGGCAGGGAGAAGGAGCTGCAGACCCACTCGGGGCCCTAACATTTACATGCCCTTTCAATAGTTCTCAAAATTCTAAATGGTATACAATTACAGAAACTATCTGCAGCTGACAAAACCATCCCTGGCTACAGCGTGAGTGAAATCATAGTCAGCTACTATGGAAAATCTAAAGCAGCCCCATATTATACACCCGGGATTAAAATGAAAAGATATTCCTATAAATTTCTATGCTTTTAAAGAAACCAAAATTCTCACTACACCCCCTCTAAATGCCATGAGACCTAGCCCTTGAGGAGGAGGTGTCCATGGCAATTCCAGATTTATTCCTTGAAGCCCTGTATCCAACATATATAGTAGTATCTTCATCAATAAGGTCTAAATACTCATATCCACAGTGTAGCTTTTACTTCTCAGTACAGAAGCTTCTTTTTGCAAAAGATGGACAGTATTACAGAGATTCACAACTAGTCAAAACAACAAGAGTAGGTGATTACAGAGGAACCAGATCCAATTGATAGATCGCTAATGCAGCCATGACAACTACTTCTCAGGGAGAATCACGGAAGAGGGGCAGAGAGTTTGCAAGCCCCAGAATACCAGAACATCTGCTGTGAGATAGTATCTTCTATATTTGGCAGGAAAGCTGTACTCATATACTCCAAACAATATGGTTGCCAGAACAAATCCAGCATAATGACATCAGTTGTCTTAGTTAGGGTTTTACTGCTGTGAAGCGACACAATGACCCAAGTAACTCTTATAAAGGCAAACATTTAGTTGTTGTTATCTTACAGTTTCACAGGTTTAGTCCAGTATCATTATGGCAAGAAGCATGGCAGTATCCAGGAAGACATGGTGCTGGAGAAAGAGCTGAGAGTTCTGAATCTTGATTGGAAGGCAGTCAGGAGAAGACTGTCTCACAGGCAGCTGGAAGGAGGGTCTCAAAACCCACCCCCACAGTGACACACTTCCTCCAAAAAGGCCACACCTGCTAATAGTGCCACTCTCTGGGCCAAGCATATTTAAACCACTACACCAGTCAACATGCCAATATGGACAAGGAAAATCCCACATGATCCCACCCTAAATAAAGAAGTACATGTGGTCATTGCCAACTCAAATATATATATATGACCCAGACATATGCGTGCATCCAGACACATGTGTTCATCCTGATATGAACACATATGCTCACACAAACATCTTAAAATGTATAAGTCAGTGTTTAGTAAAGGTAGAGCTGGATTAATTGACCGTGAGCTAATGTTAGACCTTTCTCATGTTCACCCATGAAATACTCATTAACTGCCACTCCTTGTGGACCTTTCCATTGTTCCCTGGAACCACGAATTTACTTCTTTTTTTCCTACAAATTTTCCCATTTAAACCATCATGAACGATGCAGTCATATAATGAAGGTTTCATTTTCTTTTAACCTGATAATTTGAAGCTACATTTATATCATAACAACTATCAACTCCATGCCTTTTTTTCTCACGAAGCAGCATTCTATTATATAGATAAACCATGTGCTTTTTAGTCTCTTGAAAATTAATAGATGTTTAATGCATCTTGAGATGTGTCTTCTTATATATACTTGGAATAAGATTTGGGTTTTTATTTGAAGGAGGAACATGCACTTCAAGTTTCTTGCATTTTTAAAAAGTCTAGATTATGGCAAAATTTGGCCACTGGGGTTTAGCAAGCTTTGAGTTTCATCACTCTCTCAGGTTCCACCAAGATATGAACAAGCTCTACCATAGCCTCCTCCTCTGCTTTCTAGAGCCTCCCTGACTTCCATTATCCTGCACCAAATTGTTATTCACAACTGATAAACCAATGCTGAAGCTAAAGTACATAATTTCTACACTAGTGCTCAATCTTAATGTGTACCTTTTAGTGAGTCTAATAACATGTGTATATGGACATATATTTATATAACATGGAGATAAGCTCTCATTGCCATGAGCTGCTGGTTCCATGGTCTATTGCTCTGGATGCCTATGGAATGTCTAGTCTTTTCAGACAATCTTTTCCAATTGGTAATATGATAGAGGTTCTTTGATATCTTTCATGTCCTTATATGTGTTTTCTTTTATTTATGAATAACATACTAGAGTTTTATCATGCACCTACAAAAGAATGCAACAATCTCTCTAAACTCCAGGAATGATAAAGACAGCTAATGTAGACACCCACATGCAGGATTCTGTGTAGCTCTGCTGTTCTTCTACATCTTCACCAGTATTTGATGTTGGCATCTTGGATTTTGACCATTCAAAAAGTGTTTTATAGTAACTCATTGTTTTAATGTTAATTTTCTTAATGATGTATTATTTTAATCATTTAAATAAATTATCTAATGAAGTGTTTATTAGATATGTGACCTACCTCTGAACAATATACCCAGCCATTTTTATTTTATATTTTTGAATAGTGTATCATTGCTGCTTATTTCAATAAGATACAATGTGATATGCTAAAAATATATACAACCTATATTGATGAAATTGGGTTAATTATAATTTCCTCTTCTTATTATTTGTTTATAATAGATCCTTCAGACTTACTACCTCTAAATCTTTATATATATAGAATAGGTTACTGCAAACTCTTCTTATCTTATCATGTTATGAGAGTCCCACCAAGTTCTTGATAGTTATTTTGATACAAGTATTGCTTCCTATCTTATACTACTTGTCCTTTGCCTTCTGAGCCTCTAGACATGTCTATTCTACATCTCACTTATGCATGGGAGAGAGGACATACTGCCTTTATCTTCCTACTGACAGCTTCTACTACTTGGTGTAATATCCAACAGTTCTGTACAACAATCTAGCAAAGTTTTAAGGCCCCAAAACAAACAGGCAAAACCTCAATAGTATTTTACACATAAATAAATTAATGTGATAATTAGTAAGTTATTATGAAAAATTCCACTTCAAAGTAGCTACAAAAAATAATACTAGGAATAAATTCAGCCCAGCAATGAAGGACCTCTATGATGTACATGACATAACACTGATGGCAGAGAAATGAAAAAAGGATTCAAAAGACAGACAAAAATGAATGAATGAATGAATCTTCTAACTCCATGTGTTGGAAGAATTGATATTGTCAAATGCCCATAGTACCCAAAGCAATTCACAGACTTTATGCAGTATGGATCAAAAGTCCCAATAATATTCTTCACAGAATTAGATGAATCTTAAAATTCATATGGAGATAAAAACAAAAGAAACAGAGCCAGGTATCCGAACACTTGGATTTTGCCTGTTCTTAACAGGTAGTCCACATGGTTAATATAAAAATTCAAAGCTTCTTTGTATATTTTGCATGACAGTTCTTTGTTAACTATGTCTTTCTCAAACCTGTCTCCTGCAAACATTTTCCTTAGTTTGTGCCTTTTGAGTCTCCTGGTGATGTCTTAAAAGAGCATAAGTGTTTAGTTTTAATGAAGTTCATCTTATCAATTATTACTTTGCTAGATCCCACCTTTGATGTTATATATAAAAAGATGTTGCCATACCCAAGGTCACCCAAATTGTTCCCTAGGTTATCTTCTAGGAATTTCATAGCTTTGTATCTAGTTTGTATGGATATTTACTTTACTTTAGTTGTAGACATTTGATCAGAAACAAAACAGACAGGAGATTAGGTGGCTATAAATACAAATGGCACAGGTGACAGTACATATGAAGTTTTATCACAGGAACTGACTTTGTCAAATCATTGAGGCTGAGAAGTCTTAGAGTCTGCTATCTGCAAAGTGCTGAGCAGGGAAGTCAGTGGCCAGTTTCAGAACTCAAGAGCTCTAGACTGGCATGTGGTATGAAACTATGGAACTTCCAGTCCAAGTCTGAAGATCTGAGAACTAAGAATGCCAGAGGCAGGGAGCAGAAGAAGCTAGACAGTCCTACTCAAACAGAGACCATCAGAGTGTGCTCCCCTTCCTGTTTGCCTTTAGTCTGCCTCTTTGTTCATAGGCTTGGAGGTTCTATTACACATAGGGGAGTAATGCTTACTCTGGCTATTCTTCCAATGCTAATCTGTTCTGGAAGGATTCTCAATAGCTACACCCAGAAACAATGCTTTGCCATTTCTTTAGGCATCCCTTAGTTCAGTTAGGGCCACACAGACCTTGGCATCATTAATTTTTATTAAAGGAACATGTCCTGGATCTAGGTTTGCCTGCTTTTCTTTCTTTCTTTCTTCCTTCCTTTCTTTTTTTTGTGTTTTACTGATTTTTGTGAACTTCACATCATGCACCCAATCCCACTCATCTCCCTGTCCCTCCATATCCACCCTCTACCCTTGCAAGCTACCCCCAAAAGAAAACAAAATCTAAAGAGTAAAACAACAAAAAGAGAAAAAAGCATAAAAACAAATAACCAAACAAAATATGGTCTCTTTGGGGAAGCTGCAGTGTGTCACAGTGCCACATACTATCTTCTTTTGTCCGAACTGCTTTACTTGCAAACGTTCACTGCAATCATTCATTGGTCTGGTTTGAGGCCTCTGGCTTCTGCCACACTATGAGTACTGGATCCTCACCAGGGCTACCCTCAGATATCCTGATATTGCCCTGTGTCATGGAAAGCCCATAGTTTTAGTTACGCAGGACAGGCCCTTCACGCACTCCAACAGTTCAGAGATAGGTTAAATGTTGGAGTGGACCAGCTCGAAACTCTGGATCTGGGTCTGGGTGGTAGCTGTGCTGTCCAGTTCACCAGCTCTCCTGTACCATCCTCACCAGGGATAGCTTTCCTGCTTGTAGCAGGTGGCAAGGAGCAGGTCTGGCTCTCCTGTGCTCTTGACATCAAGGTCAGCTTTCCTGCATCCACACCAAAAAGGCCAGCTTTCCCACACTGCCCAGGAAAGGGGTCTGGTCCTGCTTCAGGCAGAGAAGGACAGGAGGGAAAGGAATCTCTCCTGAGCCCACACCACTGTATGGCTGGCAAGCCAGGCTAGCTCTCTGGCACACATGTTCTCTGGGGCCAGCTAGGTTTGTTTTTCATGTGGCTGGTTTTTTGTTCTGTTTTAAAATTGTTTTCTCCATTGAATTGTCTTTGCAGCTTTCCCAAACATCAGTGGCCTCTATTTATGTGGGTCAGTTTCCATGATTTCTATTGATGTATTTGTCTATTAACAACGACATCTTTAAATTGCTATTGTAAACCTCTTTTATAACCATGAATCACTGTTACAGTTTTATATATAATGTAATATGTATTTATATTATACATTTCTAAAATATAAAATTGCAATGCTTAGGTCTATCCACTCTGGGGACTGTAATTTTCCCTATGCTCTGTGTTGCATCTTACACATGGCAGGAACTCAATATTTGATGATTAAATGAATGACTGAAGATTTTCAGGAAAGGATAGAAAAGGGGATTGGTGAAAGAAACATCGGAATCAGAACACAGCTAGAACCTACCTGTTTGGTGATGAAATAAATTTGGGAAAGAGAGGTCCAATGAATTCACCAAACAATTAGAACTGTCAGCAAAAGGCCTTTAGGACATCAACTTTCTAGAATTTTCTTGACTCCTCCAAGTATGCCATTTGTCACTAGAGCTCCACGTGTGCTCTGTCTCTGCATCTCAAAGTGGTGACAGCTGCTAATTTACCTATGTCTCTCAGTTTTCCGTGCTCCCACCTTAGTTTTCCTCCAGACATGGGGGTCATAAAGGCAATCTCACATTATAATCAGTCGAGAAGGGTGTGAATTGAATAAAGACATTGTAGCTCAGCCAAAAGGATTTCAGTCTCTAATGTAAGGGATTAGAGCTGGGAGTTGGTTAATGCTTGGTCAAGATCTAACAAGGATCTTTGGGTGTTGTTTGTCCCATAGCAGGCCTCTCCACAGAGGAAAGTAGTCCTGGACCAGGGCAGACATGTTACCTCAGCTTTGTTTCAGTTGTAAGCACAATGCACAGATGTGCCACCTCCTATTTTGCAACAAGTCAGGGTGGAAAATAAGTATTTTTTCCAGATAACTTTTCATATATTCGTTTTTAAAGAAAATAAAAGAAGCAAACTATTGTGTTATGCTTTATGAAAGTTAGAGGCTTGCTTGTCATGGTGCAATTCTAGATGGGCAGGAAGTAAGGGGAGCTGCAGAAATGAAATTGTTCATGCATTCTAAAAATATTTGTGCGGATCACTTCTTCCCCTAGCTCAGCTAGAAGCCAATTCAGCAGTGCTTCAGGTAGCTTCAGAAACACCTCATCCAACAGGGTTCCTCCAGAAGAGGAGTAGATAAAGCTGGATGCTTACTCTTTCCTCACAGACAAGATCTTTATCCTAGCCAAGCGTAGTGTTACTAAATATAATTCTGATGCCCTACGCTATGAAGTAAGCAGGGGATGGTGCTCTAAGCGGTGAACTGCGTGCTAAAATTCTACCTCATTTTGTACTGTTGTTTTAAAAAGCAGGATGACTGTCACTATGGTGATGTTGTACACATGATGATATCAGCCACTGTTTTACCAGGTTTCTGCATACAAGGGTTGTTGGATCCATTGGTTTTGTGTTCTGTTTAGATTTACTTTAGTTATACATGTTTAACTATGACTTACAAAGACACGCTCTTCCACTTGCTAACATCGCTTACCCTTCACTATGTCTAAAGTAGAATGAGGTTATATTTGATGAATCTAACCCAAAGGATGAGAAAATAAAAGGCAGACATTCTTCAGGGCTCCAAGTCAGCACACTAAAGGGTACAAGTAATTCTCATGTAAATAAATTTTTTAAATTATTCAAATTATTTCTCCAAATATTTATGATCTTTAATAAATATATTTCCTTGAAATGAGGGTCCACGTCAACATTTCACTTGGACTGAGACAAAGCAAATAATCTGCTAAAGGGTAATTATTAGCTGGTCTCAACGGTTATTTTCAGAGCTTTGCTGGGAAGGAGGATGACTGATATGGTTGCCAAGGGAAACACTTCTGTGATTGGAAGAGCGGTCACACAGGTTTTTATAAAGGAAGAGGAGGGATGGCTTAATTTCCTCCACGTCTTATATTCTTAATGTTGTTAGAAAAAAAAGTGTAAAAAAAAAAAAGAAGCAAAATCAAAAATTGTCTCTCTGGCTCCTCATTCATTCTGCAAATACACAAGTGTCTGAGTAAGGAGCCTGCAAAGCTATCTCCCTTCCAGAACCACTTCTCTTAGCATTGTCCAAATTGTTAATGGAAGATGTTATTGTTTATCTCTGTTTATTCTCACCAATTAGAATACAGATTACTTATTATTAAGGGCTGTGTTGTTGAATTGTTGTGTTACCCAAGTTCCCTGTGATAAATGACACAGAGAAGTATTTTATTTTATGATATTGTGATATATTGGAACTTTTAATGTGGAATGAATAAGTTTGAATGGAAATAGAAGATATTCTTATGTCTATCCATTAGACTCTATGAAAGATTAATACAAACTGAGTCTTTATACTCATAAATAGGCTCTCCTGGAAAGCAGGATCTCAGAGGGCCAGGTTTGTGCTTGACTTTTTCACCTGTATTCTCAGCTCTAAGAACTATGTCTGGTATATATAAATACATTACTATTTAATGAAGAAACTCCTTTGTTCCTGATTATAACTGGTGGGAGTGCAAATCCAGGGTCAGAGAAAATAATAATCTCTCTTTAAGCAATTCTAAAAATAAAAATTAAGTTAAAATGGATAAATCTCAAAGCTCTTTTAAAACTTTAAAGCATTGTGAGGTGACTCAGAAGCAAGTATAGACAATTAGGATACTGACCAAAAACATGCATGAAAAATAATGTGTAGACAAGCAGTGTCTGGATATTTTAATAGGAGGCTAGGGGAGGACCCTGAAAGGAAAACTCTCTTCTTGGGGGTTCCAAGTATTCAGCCTTTCCTGAGGACTTGTCTTCATGTTGCAGGGATCTTTCTTTCCTTCCTTCCTTCCTTCCTTCCTTCCTTCCTTCCTTCCTTCCTTCTTTCCTCCTCTTCTTCCTCCTCCTCTTCCTCCTCCTCCCTCTCCCTCTCCCTCTCCCTCTCCCCCCCATACACACACACACACACACACACACACACACACACACACACACACACAGCTTTGGGGAGAATCTCTTTGTTTGTTTTCTACCAAGGTACTCCTTTCCATTCAAGATAATGACTTGGCAAAGAGAACACTTTGCTAGAATCCAGCGTTTCAGTTGTTTTACATAGATGGAGAAGAATGCAGAAGAAACTATTGAAGGAAATTTGCCCCAAACATTAACAATTCCTTTACTTATGCAAGTCCCATCTCAGAACATAGACAGAAAGTAGGTTACCAGTGGCAATCACTCTGAAAATGTCTGGGTATCAGAGATTTCATGAACTGTTTATTTTCCTTCGCGCTTCACTTCTGTCCTTTGTTTTCTTGTTAGTAAAAACCCATTTGAACCTCGAGGAAGGCACATGACCTTGTAACTCCACAAACCATTGTTGAAGTGAAGGACAGAAACTGGGAGGTTGATGATCCCAGCGACTCCCACTCATTTTTCTGAGGAATCCAGTATCTTAAGCAAAGAATGCTTCTTGCCAATAGATCATCGATCAGTGCAGAAATTGAATGCATTTTTTTAACCTAGCAATGCTTGGAAAAGATAGTGCTTGTAAGAAAATTATGAGGTTGACCACTGTAACTTTAAGATTAATCACCACCATAGAGGGAAGTGGAAATAGATATCTAAGATTACAGAAGCAAACAAGACGAGAAACAAGTGCATCCTGACATCTATATATATCTACATCTACATATATATCTATCATCTGTGTGTGTGTGTGTGTGTGTGTGTGTGTGTGTATATATATATATATATTCTGTTTGCATGATAACTCACTAACTAGGATACCAGCCACTCCTGAGATTATGCTAACTATTTCAGAGGCAGAGGTCAGGCAGCGTATATATGTGCCTTCCATTCATTTAAGTGAGATAATGTTGAGTCTGTTGCGTATGTGGGAGGGGTGTGTCTATGGAGTGAAGGAGAAATTCACATACTAAAAATCCATGGTAAAACTATTGAAGCTGGACAGAACACATAGTACATCATGAATTCAAGAATATGAGCTTAAATAATGAACCAAAAAAAAAAATCACATATTTTTCTTCTTTTGACAAACTAATTGTTTTCTTAGCAAGAGAAGGAAGTGGCACTCCTGTTGAATACTTTCTACAAATCTGAAATTATCTCACGATTTTACTTCCATTAACACATTTTATCTATTTGACAGTATGATAAAATGAATCATCTAGGAGGTCACCAAGCTATATTTTATGCTTTGCTGTTACATTATGATATGTAGGGTAGGAATATTCTTTGAAGTTTTAAATATTTACATAAATACTTATATAACACCTTCCATTGTCACTTCTTGGCCTGCAAACCATAAAACACCTACGAGCTTGTCATTAAAATGTTTTCCAATTAATGGCCTGTTATCCCCTCACCCCATAACACTATAAATGAAAATATTTCAATGATCGCTTTTTTTCTTCTCTTCTCTTCTCTTCTCTTCTCTTCATAAGTAGAACAAAGGTTGAAACCAAGGTCTGTTGTATAATACATGCTCTCACATTGTGACTGGAGTATGAGGAAAAGTTGTCCCTGGTGATGGCTATGAGTGAAATGTCCAGTTAGAAATAATGGCCAGCACCAAAAGACTCCTTGGTGAGTAAATAGTTTCAGGTGCCAGATTAGATATAAATACTGGAGAAAAGCAGAGCTTTGAAACAGGAAAGGACTGGCTTGAACTAACAGTCAAACACATACCCTCATGAAACTCAGAAGAGACAGGTGGGCTGGGAGTGAGAATTGGTTACCACTGGATATTCTAGACTAGACTGGGGATGAAGAAGACAATGGGCAGATACAGGATGGTCTTGAGCCTCCAAATTCTCAAAGATATTAAAGAAAGGTCCTTTCTGATTTCAGAGTGAGGAAAAACAGTGGTGGAGATGGCCAGCATAGAAACAGGGCAAAGCGGCATATTTAAGTTTTCTACCACTTCTCACACCAGTGCCAGCAGCAGCTTAGGTTCTTAACACAGTTGTAGATTAACTAACTGCACTCAATTCCCAGGCCTGCTCTGACTCTTGCTTCCCTAGAACCAACCCTCCTGACATGAAAACATCTTTCTCCTCATGTATTTTATCTTATATATATATATTTTGTAACATTTTGTTTTGAAATAGAGTCTCACTAAGTTTCTCAGGCTTGCTTTGAACTCAGTCTGTAGCTCAGGAAGGTGTGGACATGTGATCTTCCTGCCTTACTAATCCTCATGAGTAGCTGTGTTACCAAATCTGTTATAAGTTTCTCTTAACTTCTTTCAAATGTGGCACTATAATTCTGAAATACCTACCACCCCTACTGAAATAGGATAAATTAGTCCTGTAATATTGCTGACCAGAAAGACAGACCCCACGAGGCTCTACAGTGGGTGAAATAGCCACTCTGGCAATAGCAAACAACTGGATCTGGCCAAGGAAAATATCAGAGCAGGAAGCTGGGACTCCCCATCAATGGGGTAGGCCTGCTGGCTCTGCTTCCCACTAGGAAAATATGGTACCAGGGGTTCCAGGCAGTGCCTTTGCTCTGCCTATTGCTGAAGCAAGTCTAATGAGCACATCTAAAGTAGAGCAGACACTGATTCAGAGAATACAGAAATATGAAAAGGACTGAACCATACATGCTCTACTTTCTGTTCCTAACTTTTTTTAACTAAAAGTTTAATGTTATAAAGATGCTTTAAATATTCTGAAAAAAAACCTTATGGGTACATTGTACAGGTATCCTGTTCCTAGTGCTTAAGTCTGGGGTCCTTCATTTAACTATTCTGTTTGCCTATTGTCTGCCTTCCTTTGTAGAATGAAAACTCCACAGGAAATCCATGTTTTCTCAAGGATGTGCTGATCTATACAAAGAATCCACAACAGAGTTTTTGATACTGATACAGCAGACTCTCAATTAAGAATTGCTGAAATTTTTCTTTTAAATATGGCAAACGAGGTGGAACAACGATTTTCTTCATCTAGTGATCATAGTGGTTGCAACCCCCTTTTTTTTGTTTTTTTTTTTTGTTTTTTGTTTTGTTTTGTTTTGTTTTTCTAGGATCATGAAAGATAAAATGTATAGGACAGTTTGGTGGGTGGGTTTGCACAGAGTTCAGTAAGCAGGAAGTTCATTACTACCAACTTCCTTCAAAAAAGTCTGTTCTCAAACAACTTTAAGGATATTTAATAAATGCCTTCTTAATTGTACCCTCCCCCATCTCTTTAAGAAGCTCCACTGTATATTGGAGTGTTAAATGGTAAAGAAACTAGGGAAGATTCCAAGTTGGCATTCCTGTCTCTTTCTCCCAGTGTTCTGAAGCTAACAAAGCACTAGCCTCCACTGTAATGAAAGCCTATTTTGTGAACCAGACAGTCAGATGCCAACTTTCCCCAATAAGGCAAAAAGAAACTTTGATTCACACCAACAGTAACTGCTTTGGCAGGAGAGATTTTGTTTGAAATCCACTTTAGAAAGGAAAAAGGCACAGTAAAGAAAAATCATGACTTCTCCCTTTTAACCTGTTTCTTACGTTTTTCTCCTCCTTTGGACAAATAAAAATTAAAAAAGAAGAAAAATCGATAAAATGCTATAAGCACAAAATTATTGATCCGTCTCCAACTCTTCATTTGTCTTCAAAAGAAATTTATGACAGAGAGTTAAAAAATAAAATAACATAGAACAAGGGGAGAAGAAATTCTAAATACACGTGGAGCATTAAATTAAGATTTTGTTGTTGTTTCATTTTGTTTAATAGAAAATCCTCCTATTCTAGCTATAGAAGTTTCTGCTTTCTACTCCCTTGGTTCACTGAGCTTGACTCAGAGAACTTAGCTACAGTGCATGGGGCCCTTTGTACCTCTGAAATTAGAGCCTTGACCCTCTGAACTACCTGTTTCCACTGTAACAAAGAAGATACATCCTGGCTCAACACAGAGCATATGTACAATAATGCTATGTGTGTGATAAAGTCTTAAGCAAATTATTTCCTGGATGCAAACGACTTTCAAGGGCTACTTTTTTGCATGCTTGATCTTTGCTCCTAGCTCTCTTAATTAAAGCAATTTGCAACAGAAGGAGCGTATTATGCCAGCATAAAATGTACCAGTTAGTGGTATCGGTATGGCTCCAAGGGAAACAAATGGAAACTTTCTCTACTTGTGTGGGATTACTTTTTTTTTCCTTAAGAATCTGTCCTGGGTGTCATGACCAAGGAACATGGAACAGGTTCCATGCTTTCCTCTGGAGGGTTTGCAACAACTTCCTGTTTCCCCTTTGCAGAAGCTACTCTGTGGCAGTGCCAGAAGCTATGATACACTCAGCCCAAGAAAGTGCAACTGCCCCTGAAGCAGTCATAACCACTTTTATCTTATGTTTTTTTGTGCCTCTCCCCTCTATTTTAACACAATTGTTTCCATGATGATTGCTCCTTTCAAGGCCATCTATAGAGTGCTCTATATTGCCATTTTTAGAGCAAACTCAGCAACCTTGAAATACATTGTCTTAGGGACTGGTAAGAATAGTGGTAGGCACACACGTTCACCCATCCATGCAGAAACTAAAAGTGTTGATCTGACAGAAGTAGAGGATACAAAAATGATCATTCGAGGCTGGGCAGCGTGGTGGTGAGACAGATGGTGAGTGCTTAGTGGGTCTAGGGGTTCAGTGGATGGGAATAGGTCAACAATTCTCTGTGTACTTCATAATAGCCAATAGAGAAGGTTTCCAGTGTTACATCACAAAGAAATGATGTTATGCCGATTACCCTGACCTTATACTTCTGTGGTATATACATGTGTTGACATATTGTCTTGTATCCCATAAATATATCAAGTCAACTAAATTTAAAAACAAAGCAAGAATTGGAGGCAGTGAAACTTGGGACTTCTGGCTAAGGAGCAGTAATCTCACTGAATATGTCATATAGCACTTTGTCATATAGATATACTACCTATCTCTATCATCTGTCTGTCTGTCTGTCTGTCTATCCATCTATCTATCTATCCATCTGCCATCCTTTCACCTTCTATCTGTCCACCTATTACCTATCTACAGATTTATCATTGATCTCTATTGTCTATCACCTATCTATCTATCTATCTATCTATCTATCTATCCATCCATCATCTATCCAGCTATCTATCTATCTGCTTGCACAGCAAACAAAAGTACAAGACTCTTTTGTTATGTACCAAGTCACATATAAGTTTTGCAAAGGAAGAAACTAGAACCTGAAGCTGTCATGCCTCTACCCTGCTTGTTTTATTTACATTATGCTGCCTTGGACATTTTCACAAAGGGCCTATAGTTTCAAGTTTACACAGCCATACATGTTTTCGGGGACAGCACCTTGCCTTCTGCAGACCTAGAAAAGCTGCTCTTTGGTTGTCACAGCATAGGCCTTGGCAGATGGCAAATGAGCCTCGGGCTCAGCATCAGCCTTTACTTAAAAAGAGCTCCCCTGGTGCCTCTCCATCGTGTTCTCTGGAGGATGCCTGTCAGGCTAGTCCCATCTGCTGCAGTTTTCCAGGAACTGTATCTGGGTTTCACACCGGCTGCCATGTGCCTGGAAGGATTTCTCCTGCCTACATCACTTCTGCTCACTTCCTTGGCTCTCTTCAGAGCAAACACTTCAGGCTCTTCTTTGCTGAGAGAGAGAGAGAGAGAGAGAGAGAGAGAGAGAGAGAGAGAGAGAG
>JADRCH010000146.1:4078554-4131431 GCA_019843965.1 Rhynchomys soricoides
GAGAGAGAGAGAGAGAGAGAGAGAGAGAGAGAGAGAGAGAGAGAGAGAAAGAGAGAGAGAGAGAGAGACCCTGCTTTGTAATCCATGAACTTAACTTTCATCTGCCCCCATTTCCCATTTCCCTTCTTGTCACAGTGACTGTACTCTCTACACTGCCAAGGCAAGCAAAATCTCAGGGAGAAACTGCACCCCTCCCCCAGTTCTTCTGGACTGGTTCTACATCCATCCACTCTCTCCTCTCTATCACTAAGTTCATCATTTTCCTGGGTGCTGGGTGCCTTCCCCAATAGCTATAATTTGTTTGGTTATATATGTCAGAGATAAAGTAACCTCTCCATCTCAGATTATCACCTGGATATCTCTGCTCCCCAAGAGCAAACTCTAAAAGTGGTTCATATAATTTTCTTATTTCCTAATCTCAGCTGTCTCTCTTAACCATTACACTTTATTTTTCAACATTTTGTTAATATCTTTCAAGGTCAATTTGCCAAATGACCAGCTATGTATGGATGACCAAGCCCAGTGATATGCTTGCAGTCTATGGCATCTCAGAGACACTGGATACTACAGATCTTCCTAAAATGTAATTAAAATGCAATTGTCACCTAACATTATTGATTGGTTAATTTTTTAGATTATCATGATAGAATATGACCAAAAGCAGCTTATGGAAGAAACAGTATATTTGCTTTGAAGGTCCAAAAGGAGACTCTATAAAGGCAGGGAGGTATAACAATCAAGTGAATGGGAAGGAAGTTGGAGATCACATGCCAACCGTGAACAGGAAGCAGAAAGTGGGAGAACTGGAAGGGACGCTAGGCTATAAACCCTGAAATGCCACCTCCCAGTGATACACTTTTTCAGTGAGGCATTAGCTCCTAAAGTTTTCATAACCTCCCTAACTAGCAATATCTACTGGGGACCCAATATTTGAAAGCATGAGCCTAGGGTACCATTCCTCATTCGAATTACAAGACCTGGCTTCTGGACCTGTAGGAAGGAGATTACCTTACAGTATTAGTCAGTCCTTCTTGGTCTTCCTTTTGGATTGCTGCCTCTAAAGCTGATTTCTAAAACTGTTGACTTTTCTCCTTTGCCTCTTGATCCTTTTTCTTCCAGTTAGCTCTCTGAATAATATCATAGGGGTTTGCATCTTTAGTCACTCCCAGGTGAGAGCCTCTATTGTCATTTTCTCTCCAGGGCTCCTGATACACAGCTACCTCCTCAATTGGAGCTTAATCTTCCAACACAATTATCTCTTTTTTATTTATATTATTTATCCTTACATTTATACATTTGTGTGTGTGTGTGTGTGTGTGTGTGTGTGTGTGTGTGTGTATTTTTAAGCATGCTGGCTTGCATATGTCACAGCATCTATGTGACAGTAAGAGGACAGCTTGCAAAAGTCAGTTCTCCCCTTCCACCATGTGAGTTCTGGGATCAGATTCAGATCTTTAGGCTTGGTGGTGGATGTCCCTGCTAAATACACCATCTCTCCAGCTTCAGAAAAATCCTTCTAGTCATGTCCCATCTCTAGCTTTCCTATATTTCAGTAAACATTCTTACCACTCACCTAGTAGCTAGGTTGAAATACACAGCTCTTTTTTCTTTCATGTTTTCTATCTCAATCTCTGAGAAAGTCTTGTTGGTTCCACTTCCAGCTTCTGAAATACAACTGCAATTCTCTCCTCTTATAAAGAAGGTGCACTGTGGTGGGCTACCATTTCCCTCACGTGGATTACCACACAGGTTTCCTAACTTTTCTAGCTTTTCTCCTCTACAGAGCAAAGTGGGGGGTGGGGGGTCCCCTTACACTGTAAAACAGCAACAAACCCTCCCTTCTTTTGCCATATCTAGACTATAAACCAGTCCTCTAAGATTAGTTTCCTGTGACCTCCTTTTCTTTGACTTACTCCTCTATGTTCAGTGAGGACTCCTTCCCCAAGTCCGCCCAGGGCCTGCCCTTCATTCAGTGTTCTTACCAGACTGTAATTATTCACAGGGGACTTCAACAGATCCCTATTCCAAACAGTCCTCTTATGCACATTTTAATGAATATTTTTTTAAATGTGTGCTTTCTTAAATTGTATTTTAATGTATTTATATCAGTAGTTTATTGTTTATTAATTTTTAATGGGAAACATTACTTCAGGAAAGGCACTCTTCTGTCTCTTTATTACCACCAAATTCCCAGAGGTCAAAATACTACTTAACATATAACAGTTCCTTACTAAGAACCCATCGGAATAAAGATGAATAAATGAATGAATTTAAACTACTTACTGTGAGCCATGTGACAGTTTATTGTGAGGCATGTAGGTTGAGGAACTTGTCAATCAGATTATTGTTAAAGGATAGGAAAATCATTGTGATATTTTATAGAATATGTTCATTCAATAGTCTTTTCCTAAATGCATGAACTAAGTAGGTTAATAATCACCATCCTTGCATATTGATCTATGTTGTGTTTCTTCCAAATTGCAATATTTCTCATAATTTTTATCTCATGGTATTTTGTCTGTAGTATTCAACATAACAGTCCAAATCCATTTCCAAATAACTTTAGCTTTCCTGTCTGTAGGTATTTTCCTTCTCTCTATGACACAGCTCTCATATGAATATTCGTCTGCTCCAGACTGTGCTCTTCAGGCACCATTCTCAAGTCATCTTTTTGAGATTTGGATAACTTCTCTCCTTCCCATTCTTGGTCCTAATATTAAATCCGAACCAGAGACCATTCTTCTTCTGCACTCCCAGAGTTTGTACAGAAACATCACTCTCCTTCTTACGAATCATATATTATTGTCAGTAGGACACGCTTCCATAATGTCTCCACATAAGATTATTTAAAACCATATTCATTGTTCTTCTCCATATTACTGTTTTGAGAAGTTCAGACATAGGCTCTGTATTCATAACATCTCATCCAAATCTCTCCCCTCTCAATTCCACCATGACCCCACAACTCTCTCACAGACTCCTAACCTTTTCTTTAATTAATCTTGTAACATATAAGTAGATATAATAACATAAGCACATATATATAAATACAATATACTGAATCCATTTAGTGCTGCTCTTATGTACATGTCTTAGGACTGACCCCTTGGGACTGGGTAATCTGTCTGTAGGCTTGTTCTTAAAAAGACTGTTTCTTCCCGTCAGCAGCCACTAACTGCCTGTAGCTTTATCTAAGGGTAGTTTTGGTTTTGTTTGTTTGTTTTAATTGTGTCATTACCTGGGTTTGGTATTTGAGTAATTCTGGCTTTGGAAGTGTTTCTTTCATTTCCAATTCTTTGAATGATTTAAGAAGTTTTAGTTGTAGATCTTGCTTGAAAAATCTGGTCGAATTCTGCTGTGACTCCATCTGGGCCTGAGCTTAATTTTAGTCTGAAGGTTTTTTGTTACTGGTTGAATTCCTTGTTGTTATGAATCTGTTTAAACTGTTTATCTCTTTTTAGTTTAAATTTGGTGTTTTGGATAAACCTAGGAATTCATCCATTTCTTTCAGATTTTCTAGCTTCATGGACTTAAGTTAGAAATACTTTTTCAATGTATTGCTTTATAGTAGTTTGTTTTTGCATTTCTTTGTTGTCTGTTGTACGCTATCCCTGTTCATCTCTGATTCACTTACTTTGGATTTTTTCTTTCTTTTTTCTTTCATTCTTTCTCTTAGTTACTTTTATTGATCTGTTGATCTTGTTAATTTGTCCAACAAAATAGCTCTTAGATTTTTTTGAATGTTTATATTGTTTTGTTTTCATTTCATTTACTTCTTTGATTGTTTTATTTGATTTTATTTTTTTGCTATTGAATAGATTTGGGGTTTTGTTTCTCACTGTTTTTTTTTTTTTTTTTCAAATTCTTGAGCTATAACAGTAAGTCATTTGATTTGTGTTTTTGTTGTTGTCGTTCTTGTTTGTTTGTTTGTTTGGTTGGTTGTTTTTTATTTTTCCTGATTTTTAGATGTAGGTGCTCAGAGCTGACACTCCCCCTTCTAGGATTGGTTTTGTGTGATGTTTTCATTTACATTTAGTTTCAGGAAGGTGTTTTTAAAATTCCTTTCATGGTTATCAATTATATTTCTTTGATCTCTTCATCATTTAGCTCTGTGTTGTTCAATCTCATTGAGTTTATGTGATTAGTAGAGAAGCATTTTTCTTTTGATTTTGAGTCTTATTGGATTGTGACAAGATAGAATTCACAGTGATTTCAATTCTGATAAATTTGTTAGACTTGATTGTGTTCCAGGGTATAGTCTATTTTTGACACTCTTCCAGTGGCCGTTGAGTAGAATTCTTTGTATAGAAAATTGTATAGGTGTCTTTTGGGTCTGTTTGATGCATGGTATCATTCAATCTGATGTTTATGTGATTATTGTTTTGCCCAGATGGTCTGACTATGGAAGAAGGTGGGATATGGAAATCACCTACTGTTACTGAGTTGGAGCTAATCTGTATCTATAATTCCAGTAGTATATATGCTTTTTTATAAAATTGGGTACATGCGAGATTGATGTATATGTATTTAGGATTGTAATCTCTTCTTGGTTGACTGTTCCCTTGATTAGAATGGAGTGCCTTATTTATCTCTTCTAATTAAGTTTAGTTCAAAATCTATTTTGTCAGATATTAGTATAGCAAAACATACATGTTCCCTTGTCCTATTTGCTTGAAATTTAAACTATTAAAAAAAAATCAGTGTCTTTTGACTGGGGAGTTGATGCTATTATATTTAAAGTTATTATTGAAGAGTGTGTGATTGCTTTGCCATTTGTTTTCTCAGTCTTATTTTACATTATAGTAAGTTTAGCATTGTGGTAGTTTGAATAAGAAAGCTGCCCTCTCAACTGGTCCAATATATTTGAATGCCTGACTCACAGTGGTGGAGCTATTTGGGAAAGATTAGGAGTAAAGAATGCTAGACTGTACGACACAGTAGGAGGAGATGTTTAGGACCATGAAAGGCAGCCTGGTTTCTGGTTGAGCTAAGGTTTGAAACTCTGTGACCCAGCAACTCCTCGTCCTCAGGCTCCTGACAGAAGGCCAAAGCTCTCTATAGGTCTGTAGCCATCAGTCTCCTAAGGGCAATGCTCCAACCCACTCCACAGGTAGAGAACATGACCACAGGTCACCTAAAGGTCTGGAGGCTTAACCAATAAAATCCCCTTCCCAGACACTCCTCCCTGCAAAAGGTATTTAGCCTCAGGCTTGTCCCTCTCCACCATGACAATAAATGCCTTAAAACCATGGACTATCTCTTTTCATAGGAATCGCTATGGGGAGCAATAACGAAGGGCTTTCTCTAAAGAGTCGGCCCATGGAAAGCCTCTCAGTGCTCCCAGCCATGACCACCAAGCCAGCTGCCCATTGACAAGCCAAGGACTTGTTCCCCCAGACCCAACTGGAGCTCTCCTCCCCCATTTTCTCTTCGTTCTGGTTAGATCCAGGGAAGGGGAAAGGGAAGGGGAACTCCATCCTCAGCTCTTCAGCATCCAGAGGTGCCAAGATGCCCAAGAGTCGGAGAACCAGACGGCCCAGCCTCATGGCAGGCCCAGGGAGCCCCAGACAGCTCCAGCTGTCCCTGGGACCTCAGGTTGTGCTTCCCTGCCCCCAGAGAGGTGTCCTGCAGCTTCTCAGAGGTTGATACCCGAAGCATGGGGTAAGTGTGGTCAAACTTCCCATGTCCTGCCTCCAGGAGTGGCCCTAGCCCTGTGGCAAAGTGGATGCAGGACACCCCTTAACCCAGCAGAGATGTGCCATTCAAAGTGGTATTTGAGGTTTCAAAAGGCTCCCACCATTCCCAGTATGCTGCTCTCTCTGTATCCTTCTTGTGGACCAGGACATAAACTCTAAATTGTTTCGGCCATCATGCCTTTACTATACCACACTGAACTCCAGTCTTCTGAAACTGTAACACCAATTAAGAACTTTCTTTTAAAGTTGCCTTTGTTGTGATGTTTTGTCAAATCAATAGAAACCCTAATGAATGCAAGCTTCATTTGTTTTGTTTGTATAGACTGATATCTATCTTTATTTCCCTTTTCAGTCTGAAGTATTGCTCCCAGAATGCTCTGTAATACTAGTTTGGTAGACATGACTTATTTTAGCCTCTTTAAATCTTGTTTTGTTCTCGTTCAGCTATGGCAGATAATTTTGCTGGGTATAATAGTCTAGGTTTGTCATCTAGGTTTTTACACTTAGAATGTATTTCTTCAGACTTTTTGAAATTTTAAACTTCCCATTGATGGATTAGTTGTTATTCTGATGGGATTTGTTTTATATATGATTTTCATTTTGCAGCTTTCAATACCCTCTCATTATACTATATATTTAGTGTTTTAATTCTTTTCTGGTCTTGTCTGTGTTCTGTGTGCTTCTTAAATCTGTCAGGGTATGCCTTTCCATTTCTAGACAAATGTGTTCCCTGGATTTTGAGTCAACTTAACCCAAGACAGAGCAATTTTGTAAAAGGAAACCTCAACTGAGATAATGCCCCTACCAGATTGGCATATGGACATGCCTGTGCTTAATTTTTTTTTTTTAACTGAAGATTGATATGGGAGGGTCTAGCTTATGTGGGCAGTTCCAACTCGGTGTGAATGGTCCTGGTTGTTATTATAAGAAAGAAAACTGATCAATGCATGGAGACCTAACAAGTAAGCAGCACTTCTCAATACTTATAGGAGTTCAACCTCTGGGGTCTGTCTTAAGTTTCTGCTCTGACTTCTTTCAACGGTGGACTGGGATACAGAAGTATCAGGATATATATTCCCTTCCCAAATATCTTATAAACATGGTCTTTGCATAATAATAAATACATTAATAAAGATAAAAATTGGCAACATGATTTTGGGATATTGGGCTGACAGACTTGACCAGGTTTGGGTGAGGATTATGGAAGGATTTTGAAATTTTAGACTGGAAAAGCTGTTCAGTGTTCAAAGCAAAAGGAGCTATTCTATAGTGGATTGGGAAAGTACAGAAGATGGAGGCCTGGCCTATGAAGCTTTGTAAGGAAGCAAAGACTCTATTAGGACCATTTAGGTGAGGTTTTGAACTAAAAAAATATGATTCTGTTCATCAAGAGCTGAGAAATGGCCTGTATTTAACAAGATACCAGATCCACTAAAGTAAAACCTAAAACTTTTGCTTTGCTGGGACAATTGATGCTGTTAGCTAGAACTGAACACTTAGCAACGATTAAGATACCAATATCATTAAGTTTAAATTTTGAAGTATTAACTCAGGGGCAGCATACAGAAGCTATGGTTCGGAGAAAGCAGAGGCTGTATTTCATGCTGGTAACTTAATTTGGATTGTGCAAGCATAATCCAGGTGGCACTGGTTTTTAAGACATGAAGGGATTATGGAGAGCAGTTCAGGCTTGGAACTGTATGGCAGGTGGCTATAGGAAGCCATTAGTGAAGGTATACTCTTAGTTTCAGTAGAGACCCCAGCATTTTTGGAGCTGCTAGCACTGTGGGATGACCACAAAGGAGAGCAGCAACTGTGGAGCCTGAGTCTAGGAGACAAGATACATGTGCTGCATACAGGTGGCAAAGCTGGAGAAATAGAGACCACTGGAGCCTAGAAGACCATGCGTCCCAGATGTTAGGCACAAAACTTTTACTTGTTAAATTTTGAGTTTCTTTATGATTTTTCCCTGGTACCTCTTTCATGGAGTAAGAAAGTATGTAATTCATTCTGCTTTTTTATGTTATAGGAGGCTTCAGTAAAGAGACTTTGAAATTTTAGAGACATTGGATATTTTAAAAAATATTAATTTTATTTTTTGAAATTATAATATAGTTATATCATTTCCTTTTCTTCTTCAAAACCTTCATACACTATTTCTCTCCTTTGAATCATTCTTATATATGTATATAATTATGCATACAAAATATTTATGTTTAGACTGCATAATGCTATCTGTATGTATGACTGATAATTTGGTATTGGACAAATAATTGGTATGCTTTTCCCTGGGGAAGAGTTGTTTTTAACCAGTGCTTCTCAATCTTCTTAATGTTGTGACATTTTAATGCAGTTCTTTATGTTGTGGTGACCCTCCACCATGAAATTATTCTGTTGCTACTTCATTACTGTGGTTTTCTACTGTTATGAATCATAATGTAAATGTCTGATATATAGAATATCTGATATATGAAATCCTGGTGAAAAGGTTGTTCAAGCCCCCAAAGGGGCCATGGCCCACAGAATGACAGCCACTATTTTAAAGATTAAATGTTTAAAGTGTTTGAATTTTTAACATCCTGCAGAACTTTTAAAAGTTGGAATGTTTTGTATTTTGATATAATTATTAATATGAGATCTTGGAGATAAGGAATAAAGAAAAGTTTATAGTATAAAGTTTATAGTATCAAGTTCCCAGCGACAAGGAGTCAATTGTGATGGCAAATTTTTATGTCAACCTGAACTAGGCTAGAATCTTTTTGTAAAGGGTATTTTGAGAAAATTCCCCCACCAGACTACCCTGTAGGAAAGCCTGTGGTCCATTTTTTTCCATTGGTAAATGATGTGGGGTAGCCTAGCTCACTGTGGGTATTGCCACTCTTGGACCGGTGGTCCTGGGCACTATAAGAAAGCAGGGTGAGCAAACCACATTATGCAAAATACTAGGTTGCAGTCTTCCATTGACTCTGCTTCAGTTCCCACCTTCAGGCTCCTGCCCAGCTTGAGCTCCTGCTCTGATTTCTTCAGTGACAGAGTGTGACCTCTTGAGTTATAAGCTGAAAATCTCTTACCAACCTCAAGTTGTTTTGATCATGGTCTTTTATCACAGTGATAGAAATGTTAAGGCAGAGATTTTTTTTCCTGTGATCCTGTTTTTTCCTGTGATTTTTTCCCTGTGTGTGTGTGTGTGTTTTTTTTTTTTTTTTTTCTGTGATATCTGGTCTGCACGACTGATCTGAGATTCTTCTCCTACAACTCAAAAACTTGGTTTTTTTTTTTCATGGTATTCCACAGTTCTTGCATGTTCCTTTCATATGAGTTTTCCAAACATTTTCATTCTCCTTATTTGAGTTGTTAAATTTTTCTGGTTTTTTTTTTTTTTCTTTTTAATTCCTTGGAATCTTAGATGAAGCTTATGGGTTCTTTTTTAAAGTTCTGCAACCAGGGGATTATTAGGTAATTCTCACTGGAGAATATTTCTCTAGGACTAATGGGCTTGGAAAACAGGTATATTACCTATGCATTTCATGCCGTTCATGTCTCTGCAGTATGACCTGGGCATGTGGCTTTCTTTCATTTGTTTTAGGTGTCAGAGTTACTCTGTCTAATTCTGGGCCAATGTGGGAAGTGCATGACTGGAGCTAGGCCTGGGAATGTAGAGATGACACTGGTGGACTTGTCTCTTGAGGGACTCACCAGAGAAAGTAGATGCAGGAACTACTGGGGCTAGGGTTGGAAATGTAAGAATGAAGGTAGCAGCAGAGGTTCTGGGGAGGTTATCAGGTAAAGAAGCCTGTGCTGAAACGGTTTGCCTGGAACAAGGCCTGGGAGAGTGGACATGGTACTGGCAGGCTCACTTCCTACATTACTCATCTTAAAAGTAGTAGAGAGGGATATATCTGAACTAGCAGCTAATCTAGAAAATATTTAATGCTTGATGCATCATTATTTAAGAATATATGAACCAATAAATAGATTTAAAACAATATAAAATAGATGTCTACATGAGATGGGAACAAAGAACTGAAGCCTGAGTTTACATTAAATATCAAGTAGGAATTTTTAAACTAGTGGATATGATGCTCAAGAATTCGCAGGCACTTCAATGGTGATCTGCTCTTTTCAGGAGTGTGTGTGTGTGTGTGTGTGTGTATCAGTATCATGGCAAAAAGGGAGTCCTTCACCTAGTAATTTTTTTCTTCATTTTAATCTAAGAAATAAATTATGCAGATGGTTTCTGGAAAGCTTCTCTGTTTCCTGGTACATTGGCAAACAATCTGAAAATACACCTCCTCTGTTCATGGCTGCAACTTAATAAGTTGCTCCATTTATTAATGGAGTACTGAACAATCTCAACCACGATTAGTAACCATACCTGATGTTATTACCCTCCTAGATGAGTCAGCCAGGATGCCCTCTGCCGTGCATGCCACACACAGGAGAGAAGTTGTGGAGTCTCATGGCTGGTATCTGTGCTAGCTCACATACATTATTACTGTTGTAGGGACTCTATTCTGGTGTCTGCAGAATTTTCTAAAATCTCCACAAAAGTCAGAATGACAAATCTTAAAGAACAAGAGACACAAACCCCTTCTCCCCTGTACTATCAGCCAGAGTCCTTATAACTTGGAAACATTTAAGTGCAGCAAGCCACATGTGCTCACAACCATGATCGGAACAAAGTCTACAACATAGAGTACCTATGACTTAGTTTTGTTAGTAAATTCATGACATTTTTCAACTTCAAAGCAATGTTGGCTCTCATAGACAGTCAAATCAATAGTCAAATAGTTAAAGATCAAATTAATACATAAAGTCTCTATACCCAGTAGCTAAATGTAAGAAGCTGAAAGTGTAGATGGACATTTTGCTGTGATTTTTTTTTTAATTTTTTCACACACATGGCGGAACCTATGGTGTTTCAGTGTTGCACACTCCCTGCTGAAAGCAGATGCCAAAAGAAGGAATTCACCAGGCTCTCACTTGTTGCTTGGAAAATGAAGGTGAAAACTCAACTGAAACTGAGGTTCCAATTTCCAAGATGAAACGATCCTCAACAGAGGAGTCAGCTAACTAACCCCTGTGAAAATTCTGGTCCTTGAAAAAGGAAGTACATGGCTGGACTGGGCTCCAGAGCATCAGATGAAGAGGATCCTCCTGCACTATCCTTAGGGACTGCCAATGTTTTCATCATCACAGAACTTAGACTTGAAGTAGAAAAAAAGTAGCATCACTACTGAACTAAGGCAGCAAAATCCCTACACTTCTTAAGGATTAATAGTAAAGCTTTAACAAAGTGTTTTAGATTCCTGTTCATCTGAGAACATAAGTACCACAGCCCACATGGTAATCCTTAACATCTAGCTGAGTGATATTTCATTTGAACAGACAGACATTCTCATGTTGGCAGAAGCAGGCCTTGAAGGGAACTCTTCTTGTCATAGACAAATCAACTATGGATCTTTCTCCCGTGGACAAATAGTAGACTGTGTTCCTAATCATCTGAGTTTCTACCCCTGACTGTGAACTGATAAGGGACATGTTCCTAGGAACCTTATTTATTTATTTATTTATTTATTTATTTATTTATTTATTTACCATGATTCAGAAGAGGAGCTGCAGCAGTCCCCTCCTCTCTGAGGAGCTTTGTAATGGCCTTTGCTCAACAGCAGAGAAGGCTGTCATTGTTTAATAGGTTTTTAAATGCAAGGCTGACCCAAAAGTGCCTACCAAATGCTCTCAAGCCTACTGCTTGTCTTCCCAGCAGGTGCCATTGCCTTGTCATGTGGTCCCTGGGGCATTGTATAACTATGCAGCTGAGCACTGATGACAGAGAGAAGTGTGCAAAAATCCAGGCTGATCTGGAGAAACATGACACTTTCTCTTAAATGTGCTTAGTATTGTGGTGCACGCTGGCATCTCTGGGTATGTTTTAGATATTGAGTTCCCTTTGCTCCTCACAACTCAGAAACCACTGTGAAATCAGCGATGCTTTTTGGCATTAATTGGGTTTTAAAATCTAAGAAATATATTATGCTACATTTAAGGATCAAAATTTTATGACAGGTATAGGAAAATAAATGCAATGTAAAGAAGATTACATCAGAAAGTATTAGTGCAAACTGATTTACTAAACCAGAATATTAAAACGGATGTTCATGTAACTTTTGAAATTATTCTAAAGTGCCTTATAAATCCCCAACTCCCTAGCCCATGTGTCTGTGTGTGCTGCTCTAATGTCCAGAATAGCCACCGCAGGGAGGCTCCTGTCTGGCTTGTTCCTACATTTCAGGGGTGGGTTCTTTCCATTTCCTTGTTTATCTGACCTTCACTATGCTCATATCTGCTCCAGTAGGTTGGGCTTTTGTGCTCACAAATCCACCTGAGGTTTCCTATTGTGCTTTGATGAGAAGAACAGCCATGCTGCTTGTTTCCTTTCATGATTGAACCCAAAAGCAGCAGTTTCTCCTCTGTGAAGGAGCAGCTTTCTTACCCTGCCTTCCAGAAAACTTACTAAGCATTCCTGTCCTTAACATCTGCATTCTCTCTCTCTCTCTCTCTCTCTCTCTCTCTCTCTCTCTCTCTCCTCTCTCTCCCTCTCCTCCCCTTCTCCCTCTCTTCCCCCTCTCCCTGTCCCCCACCCCTCTCTCTCCCCCATTCCCCTCCCTCCTCCCCACCCCTCCCCCAACGCCCTCTCTCTCTGTAGTTATCTATCCCTGTTCCCCTTCCCTTTCCCTCTCCCTCTCCCTCTCCCTCTCCCTCTCCATGTCCTTCCCCACCAACCCCCTCTCTCTGTCTTCCTCTCTCTGATCTGACCAATCTTTAGGGACAACATTATCTGTATTATTAGCTCCCACAAAGAAGACAGATTCCAATATAAATCACATGCATGGTAAACAATTAAACATCTGAGTCTAAGGAACGTTCCTGGGTATTTGAGCTTCTTCAGCCTGATTACAGAGAAGGAAAACATAGTTTCAAAACCCCCTTCATGATGAATTTCTATACGTCACAGGAAATGGGAGAGAATTGATTCTAAAACCACCAAAAATCAATATTATACATATGCAAGTCCACTCTAGACATAGATTTCCAACATGCTTCTGTGCAGTAAGTGTGAAGTAATAGAAAGGGAATTATTTTAAAAATGGCCTTTCCGTCCCTCTGTAAGTACACCCATATTATCATGATGAAGGCCAAACTACCTAAACTGGCTACAAGCAATTATAGACTAACTGCACTTACGAGCTACAAAGGGGAAAGATCAACAAATCTAGCTGACAATTGCTTCATCTTGCAGTTCTGAGAACTGAACCTGGGATCGAGGCAAGGTCATCCCTCCCTCTTAAGCCATATTCCTGAGGTCATGGCTGCCTTCCCTGGTACTACTGGAGCCACAGCCTAGTGCATGAAGACATCTCCCACAGAAAGAAGTTCAGGAAACTGACTTTCAATAGATTCCTTGGATCATTATTAAGCACATTAAATTTAGTCACACTACTTTATTCTGGTTTCTAAGATTTTCTTATGAATATTTTTCTTGACTGCATCTTTTAATTCTTCATTTGGGCAAAGCTGATTCTCTGGTTTAGTGTGCCAGAAATTTACAGATTGTCACCAAAGACCTTCTTCTTTACTCATTTCTTCTTTTGACCCGTGGAAGGATATGCCATTGTCCTTTTCAGCACAAATGAAGTCAGCATGGTGACTGAAAAGCCTCAAGCACTAAGACACCATAGAAATGATAATCAGGAAGCCTAGTGTGTTCATCCCAGCTAGGCAGAAGTGCGCGAAAGGAATCTAGGGATGCTTTGCTTTGCTAAAGCCCTCTTTAAGTGTACACATAGGACTTGTGTTGGTTATTATTATTATTATTATTATTATTATTATTATTATTATTATTATTATAATATAACCTTATTGGTTATATGCTTCATACCCAGGACCTTTGTCTTTGGAATGATGCATCTGTGTGAAGATACATGTGAGGATGAGGGGATCCTTCCATAAGTACATAGTATTAGAGAAGGGAACACTGATGGCAGTCATATTAGGAAAGATTTGTTTTCTAAGCTGTAAACTACATGTTTGTGTAAGAGCAATGCTAATTACTGTCATTGATACCTACTATTTATAATTTGCCTAATTGCTATGTAGAATGATATTTATGCCCATCACAATTGCACATTGCTTTATTTTCATTAGTTTCTTTATCTTAAGGGCAAACAAAGTTCTCCATATTTCTGCTTCCTTTGCACTTACATAGTTGGTGTTTACAGTAAAGCACTTAATGAATTAATTAGTGTTTAGGATTTACTCATGTTATATTTGAGTCTGTGTTGTAACATGGGTGGTCCTAAAAATAATTTATACCCCTCAGCACCACAGACATTCCTTTCAGAAACTGAGAGTGGGGAGAGAATTTTAGTGCCTACTAGGAGGAAGAGACAGAGGATGAAGAGGAACAGGAGCTGGCAGAAGAGGAGGAGCAGAGGACGAGTGCAGAGTGTTACATTTCTATTACTTATTAACTGTTTAATTATGAATACCTAATTATTTTAAACTATATATTTAGCAGCTTATTTCTACACTTGGGCATGTAGAGTAACCATGGCTTACATCTCTTCCAAAATTAGAGAGGCAGTTGCATTGTGTTTGTTTTTCTGTTCAGGTCACATCCTTGCAAGATTGCCAGAGCCCTGTATGGACCATTGGATATGTAAAGGGAAGGCTGATCCATCTACACCACAAATCTCCACAAACACCAATGAGCACCATTATATTCAGAGAGCAGGCAATTTGTGAAGCCAAAGAACTAATATCACCAAAGATCCTGTGACCCTGTCCTATCCACAGTTATCATTCTTTATAGGAAATCTGAACCAAGGCAGCCAAAGGGAGCCAACCATTCCAAAGTTTCATCTTGTCCATCTGGTGGGGTTGTTGGCCTTGTCTCTGAGATTTATGGTGTTTGTGCTTTATTTACTCAACCCCTCTGCAGTGTGTGTGTGTGTGTGTGTGTGTGTGTGTGACACACATGTACATGTGTGTCAGCATGTACTCCAGATACATGTGCGTGTACTTGTTATAGCAGAGCAGGGGTTCATAAATTCCCAAGGGCACCAAAATTCACATTTTATCCAAATACTCTCCATATCAAAAGTTAATTCAGAACAAATAAGCCATAATCAGTGCACACATATTAAGCTTTTTATAATGTGTATGTGTAGATTATTTTAACAATGCAATGTGTAAATAAAGTGTCCTATCCATGCTTTCCTTTCCACTGGCTTATATACCTTTCAAGGGTGAACCTTATTTTCTCTTTTCATTAGTGTTCGCAAGTTTTAAGGAACAATCATAAAGGGAGAAAAACAGGTAGTGTGAAGAGAAAAAGGAATGAGAGAGAAAAAGCAAACTACCAATAGACAAGTTACATACAGGCAAATTTACGGGCACACACATATGGATAAATGTAATCAGGCACACATATACACAATGTACACACATAAATAAACATACATACATGCCCATGTGAACATACACATACATACACACAAATACACATACTCACACATATGTATACTCACATACTACTCTAACACAAAAATCAAAGGGCATATAAAAAGCTTCAGAAAATGTTGATACACCCAAGAAAGGAAGAACCAGTATTGCAAGCTCTGACTGTGAACTGTGTACATATTCAGACATTCAAATCATGTTTGCTGTAGCTGTCCACTTCAGGGTAGGTTTATGGCTATTTTGGAAGTTGTCACAGTCATTCTGTCCTTTATCACTCATGACAACTTTACTAGATATTATCCCATTGCTGTGACAAAATATTCAATAAATTAACTTGAGGAAATGAGTATTTTGGCTCACAGTTCAAGGATGTATCCGCTCTGGTGGGGAAACCGCAGGGGCAGAACCATGATTAGCTGCTCACGTTAGATCTACAGTCAAGAAGCCAATAGCAAAGAATATCTGTGCTCAGCCCGTACTCTTCCTTTTATTCCATTCTGACCCACCATCAGGTCTGTGTAGTGGTACTGCCCAAATTTAATGTAGCTCTTCTGACATCAGTTAATTGAGTCTAAGCAATCCCTCACAAGCATTCCAAGAGATTACTGTACATGGTGACTCCAAATCTCATCAAATTGACTGACAAGATTGACTGTCCCACTCACCAACGCCCTCACATAGATCTCATTTTACAACCAGGAGGCAGTGTCCCCACCTCTTCAATCCATCAATTTCCAACAGCTGTCAATTTCAGCCCCTGGGTTTTGTGTTGCCATGAGTAGAGGAGTGTGTTTATAGATGTATAGATGACAGAAATATGTCCATATAGAATCGTTCTCAGTGCAATGAATGTGTAAATAAAAAAGGAAGTAGAATGGAACACATGGCATTTTCCCAACCAGGAGACATGCACTACAGCTCCCTTAACAGCCAACCAGAATGTCACTCTCTCCAAAGGAATCTCCTTGGATTTCCTTAGAGGAGACTTTTATAAATGTACCCATTCCATGTTCTAGTTAACATCTAAAATGTATTTTTTAAAAAGCTCCTAAAAGTGTGACTATTTTCTTAAAGAAGCATTTTTTCTTGTGAATGTTTTGAATTTATTTATACTGTATGTTAGTTATGATTCCGAAGTACAATTTTATCATTGCAGACATCAAACAATCATGGTTTTCACAAAGAACAGAATATGTAGCTTACTTTATATTAATAGGGAATTAAACATTTGTAGGTCTTAGATTAAGTAATAGATACAAATTCATATGGTGATATGCATTGATTTAAAGTCACAGACTGTCTGTATTAGGAATATATATATATATATTCCTAATACATATATATATTCATATATATATGATATAATATATCAGAGATGTAATGAGGGGTTTTGAATGTAAATTTACTAAAAATAAGCAAATTCTTAACTCATAGATATAATCCATGGACAAAATGAGACAAAATACATATAAGCACATTCAGAAGATGTTGCACAGAGAAGTATACTCCTGCACAATTTAGCATGCAGGTTTTATATTGATATCACAGTATGTCAACAGGATCTGCTTGCTATTTCACCATTTTGCTTTCTCAATTACTTTCATCATTATTAGTATCTTATGAGACATTAAGATGCTGGGTTTCTTGTTCTTCTCTCTTAGGATAGATTAGTGGAAACAAATTTTATCGGTCTGTAAATATCATAAAGAAAACATTGTCATAATCTTGGTATACTGGCACAGGAGGACATCAGACAGATTCTTTTCCTGAATATCTTCTGTACTTGCATACCTTGAAAGGCATGTGAGTGTTTAAAACATGGTAAACTCCCTGCATATTTTTTATTTTAATAAGTAAGAGGGTATTGTAGGGATCTGCATTTTACATATATCTAATGTCTATCATTTGAGTTTTAGATATTGTCAATTCTTATTCTGTAATCAGTTGTTATGTTGTTATAGTTTAATTAGTTAAAATCAATTACGACAAAATGTGCTTATTTTTATATAGCTGACTTTTTTTGCTTGTTTGAGTAAGAAATATGTTTTATATTTCACAAATTTGAATTTGTTTTTGAAATGTCATGATTTTCCCCGGCTCATGTAACGCCCTCTTTGTTTTCCCATGGTTTTCATGTTACACATTCTGAGCACGAAGTCATCATTGTATATGTACATTTCAAATGTACTGTAGACAGTGACTAGGAATTTATATATTTGTTTATTGTATCTTTTCTGTATAGGCATTTTAAAGTTTCATATATGCACATTGTTAATATTTTATTAAGAAACACTTTCTACATCTTAAGAAAACCTCTCCTACTTCAAAATAAAAAAAAAAGAGAGAGTTATTGGACTACAATTTCTTCTAGATGCTTTGAGGTTTTCTTCTAGTACCGAGGCCACTGATCCATCTGAAACATGTTTTTGGCTTGATACTTTACAGAGATTAGTTGGTAGTTTCAGCTATATAATTCTTCAGCACATTTTATATTCTCCATATTATATATTTTATTTGTATATCATATATTATGCATATATGTTCATATATTATATATATTATATATTATGCTCTCCATGCTATATCTTTTTCTATCAAGCTTTCTGGAATAAATATGAATGTTTCTACCATGAATTTTTCCTGTTTGTTGGTACCTATCCCAATCAAACACTGTTCTGATTAAAAATTACCCAAAGTATTGGTTTATGATAGGGAAGAACCTAATTTTACTGATTTGCATAGTATCTTGACTATCTTTAGTCTTATCTTTTCTATGTAAGTTTTTCAACTAACTTTTCAAGACCAGGAGTTATTTGAACTTGGCTATAAATCAAATTGATTGAGTCTTATTGGAAAATTGGCTTCTGATGCTCACAAATAATTTCTGTTTCTTGATTATGATGTGTCTCAAGTCTCTTTTCTGTAGGTCAAAGCTAGTTTGAAATTTTCATCATTAAAAACATTGTATATCCTCTTTGCTTAAGTCATGTGACTGACTATTGTCTGTATTGCTAGGATTACTGGGATGTTCTTCCTTCTCCTTTCATAATTGTTCATCAAAAGAATGAAAAGTGGCTGTGAGACTCTATGATAATCTTATATCTAGCAACTTATTCATACATGTGAAATTATTTGTACCATTCTTTACAACTTTTCTACATAGGCAACAGTTTTCTTAAATATAATACCTAGTTCATGTTATCCTTTGCTTGGTTTAATTTCCAGAATAATACTGAAATAGGCATTTTCTTTGCTATCACCTTAAGAAACAGCATTAATGTTTAAGTTTAACACACAAGAGTAAAACAAAAGAGGAACAGCATCTGAAGTATCAGATGAGCAGATTCATCTTGGAAGGTCTGCTGAGATCTGTCCTTGGCCTTGAGGATTCAGACATTAACATTAGCTGTGTTCAACCTTTAGCTGGTCTGAAATATTAAATAGAAATTTGGGTTAGAATAAAACCTCCAGTAATAAAAAAAAATAAATAAAAACAGAAATAGAATTAGAATCATGATTTGAGTCAGACTGGAGAAAGTAGGAAAAATTCATCTCTATTTTGATAAATTATTTAGTGTATTAGTCTTTTAGATTTTATAATCATAAAAAGTGTTCATTTTTATTAGATGTTTCCTACAAAGCATGTATTACTCATATAATGGCTCCAATTTACATAGCTCAGTATCTGAGGGAGTATACAGCCATGTGTTTATTCAAAATTAAAATTTCACTGCAATGACATTAACTAAAAATAATAAAATATCTACGAGACAAAGCCATGCAATGATCAATAATCTCTCTTATACACACTTGTCTCATTGATTATAGATATTATCAATACACCTTTTCTTATTAACTCCTTATGCTTATTTGGTTCATTTCTCTGTTTTGTAGTTAGTAATTTTTCACTTTGAAAATACAACCTTCTTTCAAAGTAACCTGTGCTTTGTAGGTTGTGAGAAAACATTTCCCCTCACAGCTGCTTGTCTTTATGATTAGTTTTCAGTATTTTTGCTAAACAGAAAATCTTTGGCTTTTGGTACAAAATCATTTTTATTGTGCATTTTCTTTCGATCTTTGAAGTAAGCACATTCAAGTTTATGAAATAACATTTGATGACACATCCCCAGATGCTTAGAAGCATTCTCAGATACTTGTGAAGTTCCCTCATTCAAATTACAGCATGAATCAGTTAGATTCTGAATTGCTCACTGAATTTATAACCATTTTTTTACTTTATACTTTTATTAAAAATAGACTATAACCTCGTATTCAATCTAGTAAATATATTTAAGAGTTATTCACACTGAAATTTTTATTAAATAAGAATTACTTATTTGAGGGGCTCATTCATGTTTTTTAATTCTTTAAAAATATGAGCATGTTTGCCTATTGCCTTTTCATGATAAAGGGATTTTTGACATACAATTTTACCATACAATCCTGAGGTTCCCAGACACTTGGTTTTAATTTTTTTAGAGACTGATAAATATCTAATTGAATATTAGCAGCAGGATAAATATGACATGTGTCTGTCCTTCTTTATAATTTTGTTACAATATTTCATGTAACATTCTGAAATTTTATTATTAAAACTGGAAAAGAGAAGAAAATTCTATGAAAAGATCCTTTTTATAATCCTAGGTGAATTCCTTCTTACTTGAAAAGACTTTTCCTGGTCATATTGGGAACTACCCTTAGTTATTGCTTTTTCTTCCTAATTTGGGGATTTAAAAAAATACTTTCACTCTTGAAGTAATATCTCCTCTCTCTTCCATATTTATAATCTGGCATTGTTTTGTGTCTTTGTTCCTTTCCTCTGCATTTTGGAGGGAATCGCCAGTCTGCCTTTGAACTGCCTGGCACTTGGCATTAAGTACACCCATTCTTGCAGTTCATCTCCCTTTCAGGCTTCTATTTCATCAGTCAGTTCCTTTGAACTTCTGATTTCATCTTAGCGTATTCCCCCACTACATCTTCCTTTCACATCCCACAAAGGTCAAAACGAATTTCTCTATAGACTTCAAGTGGCCATCTTATCTTTCTTGTTGATATTATTTCCTTCAGAAACCGTTTTGCTAAGATGTGTTCTTCTTTTAGGTGCTTGGAACTGTGCCTCATTTCTTCTCACACTATAATATGCTTTCCTAAATCCTCTACTATTTCTGCTTTTTCTCTATTCATTATAGAAAGATGAAGTTTCTATCCAAGCTTTGCATTGTTCAGACCAGGGGAAGGAAAGGCAAGGGGAAATAATTTCTTTACTTTCCTTCAAGGACCCTTAAATGCTAGGATCTAGCCACCATCAAATCAAGAGGAGAAAGACTCACTCAATCCATCACTAAGTTATGGTATTTGTCTCATTTTATCAGGAGTAAGTTCTTTTCCTAGTACCATCTCTTCCAGGTCAGAAAATTTTATGCTTGTTGCAGTCATCTATGACATCACATGTAAAAGCCCACTGCTTAGTGTGCATATCTTAGAGCTCATTCTCTACATTGTTTTTTTTTTTTTTTTGACTCTATTACTGCAAACAACAAAACAGTTCAAGATTCAAATGCCCTGTTTCTTCTTATCCAACTCCATATCTTGTTACATTAAATACTGAGAGCTCTACTCTCAGGACCCAGTAAAGAGCGCCCCCGATAATAGCCTACATGGATTTTCTTCCCATCTTGTCCACAGCATGCATCTTGTGGCTGAAGTCTGGTAGTTTATTTGCCCAACAGTAAAATTCAAGCATCCAGGACTGCCAGCATAAAGGAGAGTGACTCTTTCTCAGATTCTCTCTGGGCTTTGTTAGATCAAAACATGCTCCAATTGCATGTTTGCATGTTGTAGTACAAGAGCATGTGTGTGTGTGTGTGTGTGTGTGTGTGTGTGTGTGTATCAGTCCCTAACAAAAAAACAAATTAAAATTGCCCCATGGGTTGGCCTATAATTTGTCTTAACTTTTCATTTCAGTATTGTTGTCATCAAAATAATTTCACCAAGTCCCATGAAACCTTTTTCTAAAAATTTCAAAACTGTATTTGGTTGTATTTAGTTGTGATGCCAACCTGAAACTTTAAATACAGGCTATGAACACAAATTGTTAAAATAGATCATTGTGGGGACAGGAATGTTCTTGATGACAAGCACAAAGACCTGATTTCAGATCCTCAGAACACAGACGAAAAAGTCGTGCATGTTGCCATGCATCTGCAACCCTTAAGAGATGAATCACTGGAGCTCACTGGCCAGCTAGCCTGACCAAGTCAGCCAGCTCCAGTTAGAGACACTGTCCCAAAAAATAAACTGTAGAGAGATCAGTGAGGATATCCAACCTATGTACTTCACATACACACATATATATGTACATGCATCCACACTCACATATGCACAAATCCCCGTGCACATATATTTACCCCCACCAAATATATGTTCATTATTAGTTCATATAGCATTTTCATAAGCTGAAATTTTTATCCAAAATGTATTTTGTCACTTAGCAAAAGCCATTTTAGTACGTGAATGTCAGTAAAAAATAAACACTATGGCCCTGTGTCCATTTAAGAAAATATCTTTCGGGCCATTCCTGGAAGGTTTTGAATATCATTTAGAAAGAGTTTTGTCTCTGCCTGCAGTGATTATATAAACTAATGCATGTGTTATTGAAAGCTGCAGTCTAGCCTCTATTTACTTTGGTGTCACATTTCTTAGCAGAACAAAGGAGAACCTGTGGGTTAAAGGTTCTGTGGAATTACAATTTGGAAGTCACTGATTAAAGGGGAATAATGGATATTATAAAGTGTGTATCAATGAAGATTGTTTTAAAATGACTCTTAGTTAGAAGCATAAAATTATGCAGTGTGGGCAGGGCGATGGAAATAGCAGTCAGAAGTGTTGAACAGTCAGCTGTTTCTTGTCTCTTCAGCTGTAGCAACACAGAGATTAAATAAGAGTAACTTGTGGCATAGCCATCATCTACATTACGATAAGCACTGTAAGAGGACCAGTTCACAATACAACCAAGGTCTACAATGGTCAGATTCAAAAACCTTTGAACTGGCTTTAGAATGAGAAAAACTGGACAGAGGCTTTCTTTGTCAAAGGGAACAAATGATCAGATACAAGGGTGAAACAACAGCTCCAGGGAGTGGAAAGGGTTTCATAGAAATAGACAAGAATTTGCTGGTGAGTACCACAACTACCACAGAAAATAGTATCCATAACTGAGACAGGAAGCCTTATAAAAAATTCAAAGCCATTATTCAGAGGCTGGCTAAGGGGCTGGGGAGATAGCCCAGTAGTTAATAGCACTGACTGTTCTTCCAGAGGACCTGAGTTCAATTTACAGCCCCTGCAAGGCAGCTCACAACTGTCTGCATTTCCAGTTTCATGGAATCTGACGCCTTCACACATTCAGGCAAAATACCGATGCACATTAAATAAAATTGCACACAAATGAGCTGTACTGTTTTAAGGAAAAAATTAACACATGATGGGTCCTATCCTGAATTACAATGAATATTTTACTTGATAAAACTTTTTTGAAATATCCAGAAAGCCAGCATGAAAGTTCAAGAGCACTCTCAAACATTTTCCTTTTAAAACTGGAAATAAAGAAGCCAAGTAAGAAATACTCAGGTATCAAAGACAGCATAGGTTACATGGCTGAGAACACCAAAGCCCTTGATTGTATAGTATGCTCATAGTTTTGGCTACAGAGGGGACTTCACCTTTCCACTGAATGGACAAGGCAAATGTAAACGTGTTCCTCATCACAATGCATTCAGTATTAAGTGTAGGAGGAGAAAAGTACACTAAGAGCTGAATTTTAGACTTGCCTCTCTGATACCCCTCCCCCTTTTCCTCTTTCACCCCTAGAATTGATCAGCTCAAAGTGAGAGCTCATGACTGGGAAAATGACAGAGTCTGCTGTTGCCTTGTTTCAAATTTTAATGGTGCCCAGAGCTCACTCTGACACTAATTTTGCAATCCCTGTTTCTTCTGAAACAGAAGAAGAGATTGTCTAGCAGGACCCAGCGTTCGTCTATTGCTTCCCTGTGAGCAAGGCAGCTGTTAGGCAGGGACCATTTAGTGTTACTCATCACATTCTGAAGCTAGTCACATACATATGAAATAGACTGTCCACAGAAGGAAGAATAGTGATTATCTTGGAAAATATGAAAATGTAGAACACTGAGGTATCATCTTCAGTAGAGGCTTTTTCTAATATTCTATCATCTTCCACCTCTTCTTCTTGCTCCTTATCTTTCCTCTTCATCTTCCTCCTCCTCCTCGTCCTCCTCTTCCTTCCCTCTCTTTCCTTTTCTTCCTCCTTCTGCTCCTCTTCTTCACTATGGCAACAGAATTATAAGGATGAGTCTAATAATACTTTTTTATACTGTTTACAAAATGTTTCAGTAACATAGTGAGCTTGATACAGTGTACCTAAAATGGTTTCATGGGCATTAATCAGGTTTAAGACATGTAGTTAACTGTCCTGTTTCTGATAGACTCCTGGTGGCTACAGAGAACAAACATGACAATCTGAGTTAGGATGGGCACATGACACAGATCTTTATCAGCACAGTGATTGTGCAAAGACACAGCTTATATCACCCCTCTAGAAAGGGCAAGAATTGGACATGGATTCTGGGTTACTACTTGCACAAGTGTCTCCTGAAGAACAGACGTTTGTCTTTCCTGCTTAAAGTACAGATATCTGTCTCATAGTAAACATATAGATCTTACAGAGAACAAGTGTGAAAATTTAAAACAGTGTTTGGGCACTCAGGACAGCTCTTCTCTTAACTCACACAAAACCAGTAGCAGGGGTCCAGAGGGGGACTTTAAAGAAAACAAGAACATCATATCATCTGCAAATAGTGATATTTTGATTTCTTCCTTTCCAATTTGTATCCCTTTCACCTCCTCTTGTTGTCTGGTTGCTTTAGCTAGAACTTCAAGAACTATATTGAATACATAGGGAGAGAGAGGGCAGCCTTGCCTAGTCCCTGATTTTAGTGGGATTGCTTCGAGTTTCTCTCCATTTAGTTTGATGTTGGCCATTGGTTTACTGTATATTGCTTTTACTATGTTTAGGTATGCTCCTTGAATTCCTGATCTTTCCAAGACTTTTATCATGAAGGGATGTTGAATTTTGTCAAATGCTTTTTCAGCATCTAATGAAATGACCATGTGGTTTTTTTCTTTGAGTTTGTTTATGTAGTGGATTACATTGATGGATTTCCGGGTATTGAACCATCCCTGCATCCCTGGGATGAAGCCTACTTGATCATGGTGAATGATCATTTTGATGTGTTCTTGGATTTGGTTTGCAAGAATTTTATTGAGTATTTTTGCATCAATATTCATAAGTGAAATTGGTCTGAAGTTTTCTTTTATTGTTGGGTCTTTGTGAGGTTTTTGTATCAGTGCAACTGTGGCCTCATAGAATGAATTGGGTAGTGTTCCTTTTCTTTCTATTTTGTGGAATAGATTGAAGAGTATTGGTATTAGGTCTTCTTTGAAGGTCTGATAGAATTCTGCATTGAACTCATTTGGTCCTGGGTTTTTTTTTTTTTTTTTTTTTTTTTGGTTGGGAGACTTTTAATGACTGCTTCTATTTCTTTAGGGGTTATGGGACTGTTTATATGTTATAGGAGAATGCCAAGGAGGGAAGACAAGAGTGGGTGGGAGAATACTCCCATAGTGGCAGGGGGAGGACGAAATGAGGAGGTTCCAAAGGGGAGAGCTGGAAAGGGGGAAACATTTGAAATGTAAATAAAGTATGAAAAATAAATTTAAAAAAAAATAGAAAGAAAAGAAAACAAGAACACCAGATGCCAAGGGGGAGGAAGGTTGAGTCATAGCTGTTCTGATTTTCTAGTGGCTAATCAAAGGACTGACATTTGTATTACCTCAGAGTAAAGATGGCCCTGGATGCTCTGGAGTTGCCAGGGTCCTTTATTCACAACAACCATTATGCTAGCACGGATTATCCAAAGGATCACACAAGCTTTTGGTAGCAGAAGAGTAAGTTGTTCACCAACTTGTGAACAATGGAAGACAGTTTAGTTTCATTTCCCAGGTGAATAAATATCAACATAGAATCAAGGAAAAGAAGAGAAACAGGATTCAAACAAGGCAGAAAGGGCATCCAAAATATCAATGCATGTAACATAAAGGTGTTTTAATTACCTGCTGAGATTTTTCAAAATATCCTGTATGAAAACATGGAATGAGCACAGTGAGCCAATGCATTCCTGAAATGAGGATTTCACTCAGAAGAAAATCTCAAGAGGAGCCATGAAAGTCTTACTACAATGTAGTACATTCATTAATGAAAGTCTTACTACAGGTATATGTACTAAATTGAAGAGCTAAAAAGAGGCCAGTCAGCACAGTCTGTCAGAGAAAAAACAATCCATTTGCTCAGAGACTAGTCATTTGAAATGATCCTTTCAGTTTAGCTGGGAGAAAGGAACAATAAAGAATGAAAGTAACTTTCACATCTTTGGGTGTTATCACGTAGGCCAATAAATATATCATGGGAATTCCAGAAAGAAACAAGAAAAATAAGTGAAACAGTTTTTCTAATAGATAATAGTAAAAAGCTCCCCAAAACTGGGAAAGAAAATGGATCTTCAGACAGAGGAAGTCTCACCTTCACCTCAAAACCCTGTAAATCTAATATGTTGGTAAATATCATACAGGAAAGACTACTAGTCAGCCATAGAAACAACAGGCACCCATTCTTTCATAACAATTTAAATGAAAATGGAGATCATTGAGTTCATTGAAATAGGCCAGTAACAGAAAGGCAAGTAGAATGTGATTTGCTTCACACATGGACCCTTAAAATAGAAAGGCACAAACGAGCCTGGCAGGATAAGTGATAAGGCAGAGCATAGTTCATTAATTCTTTGATGGGTAGAGTCACTATTACATAGGAAGCCTGATGTGGGATTGCATAGTAGGCTTACTCTAAGTTAATCATACTGTGTTATATATTTCTATGAGAAAGGATGTTTCTACCATTAATAAATTATTGCTATATAAGGTTTCATCTGCTTTTAATATGTGAAAAGAGTGTTATTAGTGTTTGCCTTGAACACACAAGGCTCTGGGTTCGATTCCTGATGTCAACAAAACAAAGGTGCTCTGAAGAGAATCTTAACCGTATCCATAAGATCCAGGCAGACACTACATCTAACATCAGAGCTGGGCTGAGTTGTAGCGTCTTGTGTCTCTTCAGGATGTTCTTCACACAGACTGCAGTAGTCATACTGTTTCAAGTTATTATGTTGAATAGCTGACTTAAACGAGGGGATTGATGTTGTAAGTATTAAATGAGAGACAAGCCAAGAGACTATTTGTGTAGATCACAAATGCTTAAATGTCTCTTTAGAACAACTTTGTGCTCATGGAAATTGGCTGATTGGATTTTCCTGTTATTTTCCTGTGATATCTTTCAGTTCTTACAGAAAATATAACTCTCTCATACATCTGGCAGTGTGTGTGTGTGTGTGTGTGTAAATTTTAAAAATAATGAGTGCTCACAATTCGTTTCCGAGAAGCTGTTAATCCTCACAGATGTTAGATGCAGCTTTCCTTTAGCTATGTGTAATTGAGTGGCGCTCATCACCAGATCTCAAGGGTTGGTTTAATATTTAACCCCCAGCAACATTTTCAATACCACAACTTCAACAGATTTACAGTGTCTAAATTATAACAGCCTGTGCGGAGAGCTTGAAATTTATCCTGTTGGTGCATTTGATAAAGATTACATAAAAGAGAATGTCAATCCAGCCTTGCCTCGACCGCAGCCTTTTTTGTAACAATGTGTTCAAGAGTCTCAGGGTACCATGGACTTTTTACAACATGTCTATGCATTTAAGTCACCAGACCTTTCAACATCTCCCTCTGGGATAGAAAGGCAGTTGTTTTCCTTCTGAACTGAGAAAAGAGAGGAATGGAGCCATTAATTAAGTGATACCATTGTATTTGTCAAAGATTTACCAAGCATATTCTAAGATAAGCTTGTGAGTTAAATGTTTTTAGTTAAATGTAATCTTAAGAAACAGCGAGATGATAGAACTGAAAAATATTATACTGGATAAGGGAACCCGGAAGGACAGACTACACATGTTCCCTCACCCCTGCTCAAACTTCTCAACTGAGTGTGGTTATCACTTAGAGATATCTTCCGAGTTAGGGGTGGAGGGATGTGTCCATTTCCTCTCTCAGCACTGAGACCTTGTCTGGTCCATATCTGTGTAGACCCTATGCATGCTGCCTCAGTCTCAGTGAGTTCATACATGTGTCAGACCTGCTGTCTTTACAAAGTCTTGTTTGCTTGGTGTCCCCCATCCCTCCTCAGTCTTACAATCTTTCCTTCTTCTCTCTTGCTAGAATCCCAGATCTCTGAAGGAATGAATTTGGTGTAGACATGCCATTTCAGACACAGTATTCCGAAGTCTCTCATTCTCTGCCCATTGTCCAGTTATAGGTCCCTGTGTTTGTTCCAATCTCCTGCAGGAGGAAGCTTCTCTGATGATGGCACTTATCTATGCATATAGAGGAAGGGCATCAGGAACCATTTTATTGCTACATTTCTTTAGCAGAATGGTAGCATTTGATTGTTCCCTAGGTTCCTAGCCTATTTAGTCTTGAGTCTTGGCCATCTATGCAGTGTCAGAGATGAATTTCATCTCATAGTGTGTATATATGTATATGCATCAAGTAATATTATATAGATAGAGCAGTTTGTATTTATATTTTAAGGAATACACACATGCACATGCATCTATTCATGTATACACACATTTGGCCTGCATGCATGGACATATGTAACAACAATTAAAATGAGGACATAAATTTGAAAGAGAGCAGGAGGGCTTAGGCAGAGAAAGGGGAAAGTGAAATGATGTCATTAAAATGTAATCAAAAATTTAAAACGTATTTTTAATACAATTATTGGAGGGGAGAGAGAGAAGGGTGAAAATGACAGAAAGTGCTTGTGTAGAAAGTTCTCAAAAAATAATTTAAAATACATTTAAATGATGAGATTGGGCTGAGTTGAGAGATGGATTAATGGGTAAAGAAAAAGCTTGTGCTGGAAATGTAAAAACCTTACATAAAGGTCAGTGTCATAGACCTCAGAAGTAATCCCAGTGTTCCCACAGTAGTATGAGAGGTAGAGACAAGAGGATTTATAGAAGCTTGTGAGCCAGATAGTGTAACATATACACTACAGCAAATACCAAAGAGATCTTGTCTCAAAAAAGATAGGAGGCAAAGACTGACCCCTGTGGTGTTAGAACAAACCTGGCATGGTGGAAAGAAGCCCCACATGTCTGTCCTGGGTGCTGTGGCTCTGGGTGGGACAGGAGTCACGGGAGAAGTGACCACGCATCCTCCCACACAGTCCGACTGGCAGATGGGGGCTGTGGAAGCCTTTTTGGGCCCTGCCCATGGGTGAAGGAGGGGGCCATTCCCAGGGAAAGCACAGCAGCTGTCTTCGTGGGTTCTCTAGCCTGGGGCACTGCAGACTGGTTAGCTGGAGCACAGCTGGGGTTCCCGCTGGGCAGGATCTCTGCGGCTTGGGGCACTGGGCTAACTGCTTAGGCTTGGGTGAATGGTTACCATCCAGGAATGCTGGAAAGTCCTCAGCGGGAGATTAGAAGCAGCTCCTTAATGGAGGGTTGGATCCCTCGATTCCCAAGGTGGGTCCAGATGAATAGATAGTCCATCATTCTAAGATGTTTATTGTCATCGTGTGGAGTAGAGAGGATGGAATTGTATCTCCCCCCCCCAATCCCCCCACCCCCAAACACACACCTCTCTGGGAGAGGCAAGGCAGATATAGTAACTGGGAAGGGGCATGGCTAAGCCTCTAGGTGTCTCATTAACATGGGGATGGGTTGGGGCTGTGTGGCCATGCCTCTACCTGAGGAGGGGTGTTACATGACCGTGACTGGAGCCAAAAGCCTCCCAGGAGCGTTGGCATAACTTTTCCAGTACCTTGCGGATTCTGTTGGGTCTCTCAGAGTTTTCACGTGTCCTCAGTCAGGTGCCAGACTGTCTGTCACAGATCACCGCCCCACGCTGTGGTTATCTTTTGACTCCCACATGTGTGCCTGCACACAAACAGACACACAGAGCAGACACCCACTTACACAGACACAGATAGAGACACAGACCACACACATGCACCCGCACACATGCACACATGTGCACACACACTATACAAGAACTCACTATACATGAGAAGAACTTTGTATTGTAAAACTAACTGCCCTGGGAAAAATTTTATATGTGAGCCTCAATTCCTCTGTAAAATGGAACTGCAGTGGGAAGTCAGGAAGACAGCCCATGGAGCTTGAATATTTTTGTTTGCACTCTGCTGCTCCCATTTATGGTCTCCATAATCTTGACCTTATCCCTGAATCCTTCGGATTTCTTCCTCAGCAAAAGGAAACAGTGGTACAACCTCACAGCTATCTGGGATTTTAATGAACTAAAGCTGTACCATTCTTGTTGCCTACAATACAAGGAAGCATTATTTGCCACCATTATTGTAACTATTAATAGCATATTTGGAAACACACAAAAGATTTGACTGACATGATGACACTGAGTAGGTTTGAACAGTGGTTTGGGTTTGATTGGCAGGGAGAGAGAGCAAAGCATGACTTGAAATAAAAGACACACTTGAGCACTAAGTCACCACTGCAGGGACTCAGATGCTGTCAGCAGGGAAACTGAACAGTATTTAATTGCAATAATATCAAGGACCTTTGATGGTTACGAGAATATAGTTAAGATGGCAGATGTCCAGGAACCTCTGGTGCATTCTCACCAAGAATTACTTTTGTTAGACATCTAGAGGTTTGCAAAATGATTCATGTAAAATTATACTTGTGGTTTTAATTTTTTCTGAATTTCCAATGGAATTAGGAATGTTTTTATATATAGATTTTACATATAGATTTTTTATATACAGATTTTATATATAGATTGCCAGTATTTTAAAACCTGTCATAGTTGTTTGTATATGGAAAGGCCCAATAAGCATTTTAAAAATTATTTCAATTTTTTATTTTATGGTATTGGTATTTTCTTTGCCTGGATGTATGTGTGCCTTATGAGTTTGGTGACAGCAGAGACTAGAAGAGGACATTAAGTCCCCTGAAACTGGAATTACAGATGCTTGTAAGCTACCATATGGGTACTGGGAATCAAACTTTGGTCCTCTGAAAGATCAGTGAGCACTTTTAATCCCTAAGTCACCTCTCCATACACACTCACCCTTCATAAGCAGTTACTGACTAAATTAGTAAGTAGATGATTCCTAGATATGTTCCTCATCCACAACATCAAAAGCACTTCTAATTGTCGTGTACAGAAATACTGTCCATACCACTTAAGCCAATGTGTCAGAGATAGAATCTCAGACCCAAAGCTCTGATAAGGGATTGCAGGTGATATTATGGTGTACAGAATTCAGCCGGGCATATGGAAGTCATCATAAAGTGTCATCTGACAGATGTTCTCACTGAAGTTGGAGTAATCAGTCCATTTTCCTGGTCTCCTGGTCACAGGATGCTCACACTGATGGAGGTTTGAACCTAGTGATTCTAGAATCTCTTAGAATCCTAACCAATTTCATGTTCAGAAAAATCTTAAAAATTATAGGCAATCTGAAAATAAAATCTGACTAAATGCTGAACAATCAGTTAGAGGTGTGAGCTGACGCTGGATACATTTTAGGATTTAGGAAGTGGAGGAATGTTCTGTTTCTCCTATCAGTCCAAAATGGGGTGATTCCAGAAAGTAACCTAAAAGTCAATAGTGGTTCAGCACTCTGCTTAGATGGAAAGCCTCACACAGCACCACAAGCCCATCAAGTATGTATTTAAGACTTAAAATTATACTGAAGATTTAAGATACAGCTAATGCTTCTCTAAACATTTTACTTAATGATCTACTTGTTCTACACCTCTCTCCTTCCATTTCATCTTTGCTACAAGTTTAATTAACTGACTGGGGAGAACACAGTGCATTAGAAGGGAGATTTAAGTGATTGGGTGTGTATGGGAATCTATCAATCTATACAAAACCTCCCCCAAACAAAATTTCATAATGTAGCCTATTTGAATGATTTTAAATTATCTGAAGATATTTGCAAAACTAGTCATTGTATTTCATATTGAATTATCATTTTAAAATTTTTCTTTATTTATGTATGCATATGCTTATCTGTTTTTATATATACCATGTGGGATGTGTGTATGTGTGTGTGTGTGTGTGTATTTGTTTGTGTGTATGCATGTGCATATGCTTGACCATGTGAGTGTGTGTGTCTGCAGTGTCCAGAAGAGTGAGGAGGATCCCCTGGAGCTGCAGTTAAAAGGAGTTGAGAAACTTGATGTAAAGGCTGGGGACCAACTCTGGTCCTCTGCTAGCACAGCAAGTGGTCTTGACCACTGAGTCATCTTTCCAATCTCTGAATTGATTTATCTCTTTTAAGAATTTAATTTTGTTATATCATATGCTTTCCTCTATATATGAACATAAGTTAAAGAGCATGTGATTTCAATCTAATTTACCTTGTATCATAGCAAAAAATGTGCTTCCTGTTGAGATGACTGCCTGTGGCCTAGAGAACCTCAAGTCTTTCCATCCTGTGTATCCATCTCCTGATCATTTCAAGAGGAAAGGGATTGTTTCTTAAACATGATTACCTCAAAGTCAGCAGTTGGTGAATGTTATATAAGGTTGTCTATAACCTCCACCTATCAGTTAAATGGTCTATATTGCCTAGCAAAATGTCTGATCCAGAGTAGTTGATCAATAAATATTTAATACATGCCCAGTAAGCACAATCTCAATCTCATCTGGAAGATTTTAAAGGCCAAAAGAAGAGGTAGGAGTGAGAAAAGTTTAGACATGTACGATGTAGAAGTCTGCTTTATTGGTTATATGACTGCATGTAATCACTGCATGATTCCTGGGAATGGAATCACACCTCCACATCTCCAGACTAGGTGACTAAAAAGAGAGGCAGTAAAGCAGAATGTGGCATATGTGGCTGATGGGATGGCTCAGTAAGTAAGAACTATCACTGCACAAGCTTAATGACCTGTGATCAATCCCTGGATCCCACAGTGGGAAAGAACTCTTAAATGTCCTCTGAATTCCACACATATTCTGTGTCATGCAGGTGACTATGCACACACACACACACACACCATGCTCATGCCCACACACAATGATGATGATGATGATAATCATAATAATAGTAACAACAATAATAATAAATTAAATTCATAGAAAAAGATTAAGAGATGTGCCTGACTGGTGGAAGTGAATAAATATTGGCATGATGATCACCTGTTGAGAAGACAGACCTCATTTTGGGGATGGGTAACTAAAACTTCTGTGGAGATTCGTTTAAAAAGACTTCCTTTGTGACTTGGGATTCAGATTAAATTAATCGAAGCAAATATTTGTCTTCTATGAACACATTTAATTTTTTGTTCGTGTTCTCTTCCAGGAGGCTTGTGTGGAACAATTTTCTCCTAACTGAAACATTCCACTAGGAAGGAATTTCATTAATATATGGAAAGTAAACAACTCAGAAGTCTCAGGAAGCCCTTGGAAATTACAAGATTCACAAATTACAAGATTCCCTTTTCAAGATTATATAAGCAGTAAGTGTTGGGGAGTTTCCACCCAATCACACAGAAATTTTTAGAGTTCCTAAATTCATGCTCACTGATGTTACTAACTTGAAGTCCTCCCTGCTCCTATAAGCAACCCCTAACTTACACACTTTTGTATAATCCCAGTAACCATATTAGTTCACCAAACTGAGCTTTGAAGTGGTCATTACTTTGGCTTCTTGCCAGTTCTCAATCTGGAGTAAGTAGACATTTGTTTATATCTTGTCAGGATTATATCTCACAACAAGACTCTGGAAATTAGACTGATGAGTCCTCATTTAATCCCTAAAAGACCAAATTAAACATGAATTGAATTTATACAGGATCTTCTCCCATCATAGGGTCCCAAAATATTCTCCCAACTTTTATTCTTTGATATATAATAATCACATGTCACGATGTGAGGAAAATAAATTCAAGTAAATTATGTTATTTCATTTTAAACTCAGAGTTATTTATAATCAAATTCTCCAACCTGCCACCCCCAGTTGGCTCATAGTTTTTGTGACCTTAGAACCATAAATGCTGGTAGAGCAGATATAACACTTCAGAATATTATTTCACTGCTAGTATGGTTTGGTCTTTCACTAGATAATCAAAATCAATGGTCTACACACATAACACATCCCATGTATGTCCAACATTCAGAAGCTCATGAATAAGAATGACTTTAACTAAGAAAATATGCTCGTGATGTATTTTTATAAATTTGATTAAAATTAGTTTTAGATAAAATTTTCAAATAAGGGTAATAGGATATTTTTAATTCTAGATATCATCTTCAAATTAAGATTTCTATATTATATCCTAGGAAATGACCACAGATTCCACAATCAGACGAAAGTATGACACCAAAAATGGTTGAAAGATCCTTCATAATAGATGCAAAAAATGTTTTAAAGAAAATAAAATACAACTTTCTGAAAGAATAGCAAGCACTCATGAGAAGAGGAGCCAAGCAGGAAGGGACCTCACTACTATTTATGTGTGGTGACCCTCATTCTGTGTTGTTTACTTTCAGCTCCCTCTGAAGGAGTCTAGCCATGGCAGGCCCATGTCAAGTCATCATCAGTGGCTTAATGAAGTGCAAGATGGCAGAGATGAAAACTATAAGAGCAACAGCCTCCTTCTTCTATGTCTAACACGTAAATAAGCCATAGTTCTGTAGATTTTCATACCTGGACAGTTACTTGTCACAGCTGAAATTCTCAGTCATATCTGATATAAATGAAAACAGTATAAGCTTCCATAAGTCTATTTCTCATCAAAATATTTACATCTGAATATACACAAATTGAGCTGTGAGATATAAAAATGAACACATGAATCTATATAGCTATGTCATTTACATTTACAGACCCTACACAAAACAGGTATTTTAATCATTTTACATACAAAGAAGGAAAGGCCCCAGAATGCTGTTTGATTTCAAGAACACTGAAAAACCCATCAGTATTGTCAGTCACGTCCAGCTACATGTCCTACTCCCTGAAAAGAAGAATAGATAAATTTCATAGTTTGAACATAAAGGCATACATTGTCACCATCAGCTCCACTCCCACAGCATTGGTTGTGTTGGAAATGATATTCACCCCAAATTGATTAATATCCTTTTGCCTGGGTTGGGCTATTTTGTAATGCAAGTGATGCCAAGGTGTCTTCTAAAGACCCATGTGCTTTGGCTCTTTGCCCCTGGAAACAGTAGAAATTTTAAGAGGTAGAATTTTGTAGGAAGATTTTCTTTTGGTCTTTGTGGAAGACAGGCTGAATTCAAAAGGAATTCTGGGAGTGGTCTCTTCATAAACCTTCATCTTATCTTCTTACCTTCCACTGAAAGCAACTTGTTCTAGAATGTGCTTCCCCCAACCCTATGAGGTGCCTTCTCACCAAATCCCAAAGCACTGGCACAAATGCCAATTGATTGAAACTTCTAACACTGAAAGCCAAAATAACCCTTTCCTCTTGATAGAGTCAGGAGATGGGGCCAATTTGATGTGTGCAATCAAGGCAAGTAAGGCAAGTAAGTCACTTAAGATCAGTCAGAATATCCATATACTTAAGTAATGGTGGGACTATTGTTTACAATGACTTATCCAATGATATGGAGTATATATGACCTACTATAGAATCTGACATTTGACAAATAATAATTACCATCTGACTGTGATTATTTACATTACTGTTGATGATGTATGAAAGGTGGCTCATATATACACTAAAGAAAATGTGTGAGGTACTCTGGGATGAAAGATTTTTTAAAAAGATCTTTTTAACTTGTAGATTTAGTGAGGATGACATGGAGAAAAAGTGGACACTAATTCTTACTCTAAGTTTTATGAGGACATGAAGAAAACACATGGCAATTCATGTGATAAGAATAGACTCCATTTCAGATTGAAGAGTGGCACAGCTTAAAAAATAGAGACTGACTTTCAAAAAAAAAAAAAAGAGAGAGAGAGAGAGAGAGAGGCAGCTTAGAGGATCTAGGAGATGAGGGAAATTGACACATTTATGGATGCTCTGTGACACAGCCTGTATTTAGCCCCTCTGCTGCCTTGTTCCAGTTGATTAAGGCTGGGAACATTTTCCCAAGTTGTGTGAGAGAAGTACAGCTGTCGTGTTCAGGAACTTGAGCAAAGAACGTATGCTTCCTGCCAAGCTTTCACTGGGTAAAAGCTCAAGGCTTCACAAAAACAGAACGGTTTTAAAAATGATTGGAAAGATTCACTCGCACTGACAGATGGAAAGTATCAGAGATTAAGGAAGTGTGTCTGTGTATGCATGCACATATGTGTAAATGTGTGTGAGTTCACTCACACTCCCACACATGCATTTGCAAAGGGAGCTGTCAATAAAACTCATAAATTCAATTAAGCACGTTGGGCTTTTCTGCTACCAACGTGTTTTCTCACAAACCAATTTTCTCTAATGAATAATAATTACAGCTATTTTCTTACCATCTTATATCTTTCAGGACAAGGATTTTCCTTGGTTTTGGCAAACATATAGAGTAAGGGTTTAAAGAACCTGTGTCAAATATTTATTTGTATCTGAGTGTGTGCGCAGGAGCATATGTGCGTGTGCACACACACATACACACACACACACAGGCAGCACATGTGTACGGGTGTCCATGGAGACCAGAAGAGTGATGGATTCTCTGGAACAGGAACTGGAAGCTGTCAAACATGGGTACTAAAACCTAACTCAATCCCTCTGCAAGAGCAGCAAGTATTCCTAATTACTGAGCCAGCTCCTGTTTCAAATATTACACACACACACACACACACACATACACCAGTTTGCCTTCCTCCAATTATACATTTTATACTCATAAAATGGCACACACTAAACCAAGGAAGGTGTAACTAGTTGGTGGTTCAAAAAGATAGTTATGAATTTCCCATTTAAAATGGAATAAGCAGATGGTTTTTCCCCTTGTTTTGCTAGTCTTTGGATATTTTAATCTCACCTCCCATAGTAGGATGATTGGACTACAGCAACAATCAAGAGCTGTATGCTTGCCTGAATGCTGACCAATAGCAGAATACACCCCTGCCCTCATGCCTGTTTGCACAGATAGAAGCAGCCAATATACAGTAACGGGTTTGACATGACTACTATGATTGAGAAAGAGAGAGTATACACTTTATTGGAAATTTGGACCTAAGTCAGAGAGCAGAATATTAGTGTTCCTGAAGTCAGAAACTGCAAGTACATGTGTGATCTTAACATCAATCATGCTTTGAATAAATTTTCTGGCAACCTAGTTGATGCTAGAGCATCAGCAATTGCATTGCAATGACAAGAGATGCAGTACCTATTATCAGTCTAATAAAATTATAAAGAGTTGCAATCAGGTGTGTTGGTGATTATAAGCACCATCCTCTTGCCTATGCAGTAAAGCATACCTCCTGCATAAGTGGGATCAGAACTGTCACTTTGGCTTTTCAAAAAGCCAATGAGAAGAAGGATAAATTTATATGGCCTATGAAGAAGAAATATTTTAGATTCTAAAACTTAGACTTGATCCCACAACCCTAGGACAAAGATATGGACAGGAAAATCATAGTGATTTATTGCTGTCAATGATAGGTAAAATCCTCTCTCTCCCTCACCTCTGTAACTGAAAGCTCCAGAGAGATTAGAAATAGCCAAACACAAGTTTGAAAGTTGCTAAAATTTTAACCCATAAGTCCTCCACAGATATAAATATAGATACAGATATAGATAGATATAGATAGATATAGTAGATATAGATAGAGATAGAGATAGTAGATATAGATATGGATATGGATATATGATATAGATATAGATGGAAGGATGGATAGATAGATAGATAGATAGATAGTGATAGATGGAGATGTAATTCAAGAAAGGGGTACATGAGAGGGGTCAGAAAAAGAGAAGGGAAAGGTGAAACAATGTAATTATATTTTAATTTGAAATAAATTTAAAGAGGTTCAACTTTCATTCTATCCTTATAGGAGGAGAGAAAATTAGCTCCTCATGAGTATAATTATTTGAAATCTGTACAGTTATTTTTAAATATAAATATCAAGTTTAGGGTATGTAGATATAGCAGTGAATATGAGAATTTCCTCTGGAAACACAGAAATGTGAGTTCAAATCCCCTTATACCCATGTAAAAACTAGGCACAGTTATATGTCCCCAAAGGACAGCATTATGGGGAGAGACAGGCAGATCTTGCTGAAATAGATCTGTTTAGTGGGCTCCTTGTTTAATGGGAGACCCTGTCTTGAGGCAATAGGTGTAACAGGACAAAAGAAGATAGCAGAAATCTTCATCTGGCATATACATGTGCACACACTTACATACATGAGCCACACACACAAATACACCACACACATACAAATACACACAAAATACACATAATATACTAATAAATAAGAACAAGAAAGCTGAGATTTGAAGTGAAATTGCCAGACTAGGTATGCAGCTCAGTGGTATAGTAGTTGGCTTGCAAACACAAAGCTCTGTTTATAATGCTTAGCACAAACAAACAAAAAAATAGGCTGAGGTATAAAGATATTTATGATCAAAAGTTAAAAAGTGAGATAAAAATAGAATTGGCTTCTCAGTGGTCCAGATGTTATCAGTTGTCTGAAATGCCACTCTTGTTTCTTTAAATTGTTTAGGAATATGGACAAATAGTGGCATACTTAGATGAATATAGATGATGGAGTTCATTGAAACATACAAAAATGTAAAACCTATTCCAAAACTAAAACTAACAGTAATGCTATAACTCAAGAGAATAGTACACTCATTTTGTCAGATTTTTGTGTGTCAAGGCTCACAAAGGAGAGAATAGATGATAAAATTCTAAACAAGATATGGAGTTCAAGCTGTGGAAATCCACTAAGCTACACATATATGTAGGGAGCCGCCTGAGCACCCACATTCGCCATTACAAGATGGCGCCTACATCTGGCCGAGGACAAGTTGTAAACAGGCTAGTGCGCATGCACCAGGTAATTTTCCACCTCAGAGTCTCAGCCTCTCTCGTGGCGTCATCTGGCCTGGTGTGCGGGAGCCAATGGGGAAGCTCCATGTCCCAGGCAAGCGCTGTGACCCATATAAAGGGCGGGTGTTCTATTGTTCTGGGTCTCCACTCGTGGCAAGCTTATGCTCTCCCTCTCAAGATGCATTAAAGCTTTACTGCAGAAGGATCCTATGTGTGCCGCGTCGTTCTTGCTGGCGAGACCGTAGCGCGGGACACATATATAATAAATTTACAGTGATAAATAACTAGGTATTTTGAATTATAGTTTAAACATATAAATAAAATGACATAGAATATGTGACATTTGCCACGTAGGTAAGAGAGACTGCCTTTCAGGAAAATCACTGATAACAATATGATCAGTGTTCTCCAGGGACTGTGTCTATAGCATGACTATTTGTATATAAAACTTGTCATTGAGGGATCAGTATGTAGAAATTTTCACTGTTATATGATCACCTTACTTATTTCAACTAGAAAAATAGAATCAAGATACCTTCTCAAGAAGCGACAAAATATAGAAAATAATGAAGAAAGTTAAAGGTGTTAACATCTCTCCAACACCCCTTGCTCTCTCTCAAATTTATGACTCCTTTTTCTTTGTTGTTCACACACACACAAACACACATGGACAAGCATACACAGATGCACACATACATGTACACGCTTTTAAAGACATAAATATAACCTATTCTGTTCTTATAATGTTATTTGTATACATATTGTCTCAGAACAGAATACTTAGTATTAGACAGTCCATTGGAGGCTCTTCCATGAAGAGGACCTTCTTCAAATCCCAGTATTCCCCAGTTGCCCATAGTTTTTTGTCTAGTGCTGAGATCCTGTGAGCTTTCCTCCTTCTGTGTTAGCATGTCTATCATGTCACCATGCAGGCCTTGTTTAGGCAACTGTGACAATGAGACTTCGTGGATATAGCCTCTTTGACATTTCTAGGAGATATAACTTATAGGAAGCTTCCTGTTCCTCTGGCTTTTTGGTTCTTTCTGGCCTCTTATGAAATGATCCCGGATTCAAGATTTGTGCTATAGATATATCAGTTGAGAACAAGCAACACATGCTCTCTTGTTTTCTGTATTTTGAGCAGTTGTAGTTTTCTGCAGTGATCATTTTCTGTTGCAAAAGGTAGGTCCTTTGATGAGGATGAGAACTACACTTGTCTGTGGGTCAAAGGATAATTATTTCGAGTGTAGTTAGTATTATGCAGGTTTAGTAAAGAGGTGGTTATAGCCTCACCTTCATTGTGCATGCAAGAAATACTTAACAAGCTGGATTCCCCTGAGTAAAGATTTCTGCTTCACAAAATATGCCAAGATAGAAGACAAGTTTTAGATCAGCAAGAACATTTGCCCAAGACCCATCTCATGAAGGACAGCCCTCCAAAGTGTACAGAGAACTTTCAACACTCAACAATAAGAAACCAAGTAACCTAATTTGCTAACGGGCAAAAGGCCTTCATAGGAAAGACATTTCATCAAAGAATATAATCATAGGATAAATAAACACACAAAAGTTGCTTAACTTGACATAAAGAAATAAATTGGAAATGTAAGGAACAAAAAGTGTTATATACTAATTTCTTCAAAATAGAAGCAATTCCCCCCATAGGGGAAAAAGAAGTTCTTACAATTTCCCAGGACAAGAAAAGCCAGAATGCTGTGAGATTCCCAAGACTCCTCTCCAATATTTTATAAGCAGCAACAGTTGCTTAGGAGAAAAACTTCTCCAGCCAGCTGAGCAGTCTGCAAGAAGCCCATGGAGTGCCAGGGTTGCTGCTTTCATGATTCCTTGTGAAAGAAAGGCTGGATTTCCAAGTAAAGTGGCTGCTTCGGGTCATTGTGGTCCTGCAAGAACTATATACTCTGGTTCACTAGGCTAGATTTGGTAGAATAGATTAATTGGTCTGTTGTTGTTGCACTATTTATTCACGTGTGCCAGAAAGTCAGACAACAGTGAGATAATGCTACAAAGCTTTTTAAATAGCCAAGTTTCAGACACTGACAATACCAAGAATGTGGAATTAATAAATTCAGATAAATTCACAGCTGAGATGAACACAAAATAGCACAGTCACTTTGAAACAGTGTTGGGCATTTCTCATAATTTCTCACAAAATAAAAATATTCTTACTGCCAGCAATAGTATTCTCTAGAATCAATTCACATAAATAAAGAGCATATCTATACAAAAACCTAAACCTGGATGCTTACAGTGGTTTTGTTCATAGTTGCTGAAGCTAAAATGCAGCTAAGGTGAGATTCTGTAAAGGAATAGATAAGTAAAGAGGTAATCTAGATTGTGAGCTATTATCCAGTGCTATAAGGAAATGTACTGTCACTCATGAAAACAACATGGAGGAAATTTTACCTGTCACCAAGCAAAAGAAGCCTTTCTAGAAGGACTATGAACTGCTACTTCATGTGTTCAATTATATAGTATTGTAAAAACTGATGGTAGAAAGACTAGTGCTGTCAGGTCTGGATTACTAGATGGCTTTTTAAGAGGGATGGCTAAGGGAAGTACAGAGAATTCCTGGGCCAGTGAAACTATGAGAATTGTAGTGATAAGTGCATGTCATATTCGATTAGATGTGCAGCACAAAGAATATTCCCTAATGCAGATTGTAGAATTTGATAATATGGGCACGTAGGCATGGGCTAGTTTATTGTTACAAATATAGTCACTGCAGCACACAAGGCTGATGACGCTTAATAAGTGAGTGATAAGAAGGGAGGACTATGTGGCAATCTATGCCCTTCTGAGCAATTTGTTTCTGAAAATTCCCATTAAAACAATTGAAGTACTCTTGCTTAAGTGTGAGATGAATGCTCTTCAACAAACACATTATAGAAGAGACAGGGATATAAGAGAGAGACAGAAAGGGTCAGAAAAATATTTGAGGAAATACCAGTTAAAACTATGGACATTTGGTGAAAAACATTAACCTACACATCCAAGAAGCTAAAAATTCTCCCACAGGATAATTGCAGAGATTCACACCCACTCACACAAAACGATGAGAGCCAAGGAGAAAAAGAACATCTTGTAGGCTGTAAGAGAGAAGTGACTCATTATACACAAGTGACTCCAACAAGAGTAACAGCTAACTTCTCATAAACAAAGAGAAAAATTTTAAAAAGAGAGAGAAAAAGTTGACATGCACAACACTGAACACATAAGCATTTCAACAAAGAACATTATATTTGGAAAAACTATTTTCCTTGGAAAGAAAAGACAATTAGCATTGAATGGGGGCTCAAAAATTAAAAATAAAGCTATCATATGATTAGCCCAAACTTGCCATAAGTTATCTATCCACAGGAAGTGCAATCTGTGTTCAGATGCATTTGCACTTCTATGTTTATGGCAGTGGCCTTCAAAAGAGCTACAAAATGGAAACAACCAATATGCCCATAAGTGAATGAATGGATAAAGAATGTCTTGTATTTGTGTACAAAGAAATACTGCACAGCCTTTAAAATCATGAAATCCTGTTATTTGCAACAGCACGACTGGGTCAAGAAATCATTTAAATTAATTAACTAAATCAAGCACAGGAGGCAACACCATGTAATCTCATCAGACAAGGAACTGAAGCAAGTTGGTGGATGAACCATGGTAAGGAGAAATAAGCAACAGCTCAGACAGGGAGAGACTGGTCTCTATGCAGTATGTTATAGACAAGAGAGATATTACTACTGTCCTAATGTATTAGGAATACTGAAAAGCACATGTGTGTGTGTGCATGTGTGCATGCGTATGTGTGTTTGTGTGCGTGCGCACGCTTGCCTGCACACATGCATGCGTGCGTGTGTGCGTGCGTGCGTGCATGTGTGTGTGTGTGTGTGTGTGTGTGCACGTGTGCATGTATTACTAGAAATTAAAATTATATTGATGTCATGTGCATCTGGGACAGTGTCTCTGAGATATGCCGCACTCAAATGATAATTTCCACCTTAAAGGTATGATGAGCGTTTGGAAGGCAGCTACACTTACCCTCACCTAAACATTTCTACGTGAATATGAGCATCATTTAGGACTCTCACATATAAGCATGCTTGTTATAGTTTGGTTGAAAATTTAAAAATAAACATACTCTCAGATAAAAGTAAGATAAGTCACTGAGGACAAAGTACTTTACTCATTTTATAAAACAAAGTTCTTAAATATTAGAATGAATGACATGGGATTATAATTCAAATGTACAGGATAAAATAGAAAGGTCCAGTGAGTGTAACCGCAGAGAATTAGTCAAGATAACAAAGCAGCTCATTTTTTCTTTTAAACTTTGATTGATTTACAAAGTAGTATATTGTATTGTTCTGGTTTTTTTGTTGTTGTTGTTTTGTTTTTGTTTTTCTGGTTTTTTGTTTTGTTTTGTTTTGTTTTTTGTCTTCTGTTAGGTACTCAGAAACAATATTCTGAAGGAAGCAAGTGGGTCCAAGGTTAAGTATTTAAGGAAGAAATGAGGACAGGCAGAGCATAGAACAGCTCATATCAGAAGCAGTATGAATTTATAGTTGTTCTCTTTGTTTATAGTTGCTTCTTAAAGGACAAATGACATCATGAATTTCTACCTCTCACATGTAGACAATACATATATAACAATAATAGCATAAGAAGGGGGAGGGCAATATAGAAAAGTATCATCATTGTATATTACTGGGACCAAATATGAACTGACATCAACTGCAGCAATTTAAGATACATTCTGTATAGCTGGAGGAATTCCTAGGAAAATAACTCTGAAATACCAATAGAATGATTAAAGGAGTTAGTGTATGTACAAAATACCAGATATAATGTGTAAGATAAAAAGAGTGAAAAGGACATAAACCCATAGGAAATAGGAAGTGCAGCGGCAGCTGTAAATCAATATCATAATTCAACAATTGAGGCAAACGATGAAAATCGTCAGGGTGGGGCTTTTAAAAGTAAGCATGTTGGGGTAAAACAATGCAGAGAGAATACAAAAGAACAGGCAAAACATATGCAAACAACAATCAGAAATGAACAAGTTAACAGATCGGGTGGCTACCATTATATTGCTTAAATTATAAAGTAAAAATTTTTAGACATAAAGTAGAAATTTTCATAATAAAAGAGTCTATTCATCAGCATTATTAATGTTTACAAAGTTTAACAAAAATACCCTAAGGTGAAGGGAAAAATCAAAATATCAGAATTAAAGACATAACCAGAAACTGTATTAATTGAAGGATTAATGCCTCTGTTTCAATAATGGGACTCAAAACTAGCTGTAACATGAACAAAGAAATGGAAAAATGTGAACACTATAAAAAATAGTCAGATACCTGTGCCCTTTTCCACTTCACAGTAGCAGAACACCCTTGCTTTTACAATACAAACAGGACAAGATGTGCTTACACCATATGCTAGGCAAGAAAAACCAAGCATTTCTAATTAAAAAAAAAATGGAAAAGCAATAACAGAATGCATATTTTCTGATTATAATTTAATAGATTAAATTAGAAAGTAGTAATTCATATCTAGGAAATAATGCAGTTGTGTGGAAATCAAACACCATTTTTCTGAATAACCAATGAACTAAAAAAGATAAAGCAAATAAAATTTAAAAATAGCATAAAATAAACACACAACAAAACATGTACTTAAATATGTGTGCTTACTTGCCAGGTTATGACGGAGTACACTTTTAATGACAGCACTGGGGATGCAGAAGGAAACTGATCTTTGTGAGGTTGAGGTTAGCTTGGTCTACATTGTGATTTCCAAGTCATCCAGAGATGCACAGGAAGACGTTGGCTAAAAGACAAAACAAAACAAGAAACCAAACAAAATATAAAAAGAAAATGAAAAACAAAGACTCACCAGAAATTTTTTAGCTATAAAAACATCACTTAAAAAAGAAGAGTTGGGGGTCTTTGATATAGCTCAGTTGGTTGAGCACATGCCTGACATGCACAGAGGCTGGATTCAGTGTCCAAAAGTTCAAGGTCATCCTCAGCAACAAAATTAGTTTGAAGATAGATGTTGTCTAAAAAGAGAAGAATCCAAACATCTAACTAATACCCACAATAAAACATAGGACAGGGAAAAATGACATGTATCAAAATAAATAAAGACAATAGATAAAAATCAATGAAATTCAAAGACTTGGTCTCCAAAAGATTGAAAGGAAAATTTATAAACTTTATGTAGAATAATGAATGAAAAGAGTAACAAGACCTTGTTTACATAACTGCAATATATAGAAACTGAGCAGAATCAGTGGTTTTGGCACAAAGGAAGTGAGTGGAGACAAAGCTGCACTAAAGAGGTGAAATAATTATTCAAGAAGGGTAAAAAAGAAAGTTAATACAGAAATGGGTAAACTTGAACTTGTTCTATTTTCTCTTTTCTTAGAGCTAGTTTAAAGCACATGAGATTTTTATTAATTTATTAAAGTCAGGAATTAAAGAGAAAATATCACTAGTTGACAGAATTGTACACATGGATAGAGATAGATAGATAGATAGATCTATAGATGATAGATGATAGATAGATCAATAGATAGATATGCATGTAGATAGATCTATAGATGATAGATAGATAGATGATAGATGATAGATAGATAAATAGATAGATAGAGAGAGAGATAGATGGTAGATACATAGATAGAGTGAGCCGTAATGATTATGCTGTGAATAGAGCTGCCAATCACAATAGATAAAATGGACAAATACAAAGGATAATTTCTAACTGATTTTAGAAAACTCAAAAAACCTTTAACAAACTATAATATGTAAAATTATCAAGTTAGTAATTTTGAACTTTCTAGAAAGGAAGAAATAAAGGCTTACATGTGTTTAATGGCAGTTTTAACACCATTCAAAAAAAATTACCAAATCTTGAAAATCTGTACCCAACCATCCATTTTCAAAGTTGTCTCTGGAGGATTCTATTACACCTATACTAAAGTAAGAGAAAGAAGTCACCCAAAATTACAAATGATAACCCGCCAAGCATGAACAATAAAGTTATTTTTAATTAGGAAACACTCGGGGAGGGTGGACAGGGGGCATATTGGATGTAAATAAATAAAATAATTAAAAACTGTTTTTAAAAAGTAACAGTCAAAGATAGTGCATTATTGTATTAAAACAGTGCTTCTAGACATGGGACGGGCCTTTGCACACATGAACTCACAGTGACAATAACTACATGTACAATCCTCCATGAGATTAAGCCGGAATGGACTGGTGGCAGGGCATCTCAGAAAGTTCCACTTTTAGCCAAAGAGCTATAATGACATTTGCTGCTGCCGAAAGGGGAATACTTTTTCTTCAGGGATGCAGCACTTGAGAGGCTAACTGTGCTCCAGTATATGATCCTAAGCCTATACATATACTGGCAACACCATGTGAGCTCAGTGGGATTTAAAATAACATTATGGCTGGAGGGATGAATCAGAGATAGATCAAGGGTTAAGAGTAAATATTGCCTTCAAAGAGGATCTTAGTTCAATTCTCACCACTCATGTCTCACAGCTTACATCCCCCTGTAACCCTAGCACAGAAGTATTCAACACTTCTGGCCTTGATATTCATCTCCATTCAAGTGCACACACCTTCATGCACACAAATACACATATGATTATAATAAAAAATCATTTCAAAAGCAAAAAAAGAGGGAGAGAAATATGATAGTGGGGTGTTAGGAAGAATGGTGGAGATAAAGGCTATATTTGCTTGAAACACATTATAAGTATATATTAGATTTTTAAACAATACATTTTTAGTAAGCTTTGCTCCAAGAATATAAGGTTTGTTTGACCTTTAAAAATAATCATCAAATGCTGTATAATAATTGAATAATGAACAAAAGCTATGTGTGATGGCTTGTATATGTTTGGCCTAGGGAATGGCACTATTAGGTGGTGTGGCCCTGTTGGAGTTGTGTGTCACTGTGGGCAGAGGCTATAAGACCCTCACCTTAGCTGCCTGGAAGCCAATATTCTCCTAGAAACTTTCAGATAAAGATCTATAACTCTCAGTTCTTCTGTACCATATCTGTCTGGATTCTGTCAGGCTTCCAACTTGATGATACTGATCTGAACCTGTAAGCCAAGTAAATGTTCTTATAAGTGTTGCCTTGGTCATGGTGTCTGTTCACAGTGGAAAAACCCAAACTAACACACTATGTGATCATATTATTAGACACAGGAAAAAAAGTGTTTAGCTCATGATTAAAATGTTCAATTAATTAAGAACATAAAAGAATATCTTCATATTACCTTAGGACACATTTTAAAAAAGAGAAAAAGATTCACGGTGGTAAAACCCTAACTAAGACACTATGTGATAATATTATTAGACATAGGAAAAAAGTGTTTAACTCATGATTAAAATGTTCAACTAACAAGAACATAAAAGAATATCTTCAGGTTACTTTAGGACACATTTAAAAAAAGAAAAAAGGAAATGCAAAGAGACCATGACATTTACTGTTGAAAGAATCATTGTGATAATGCTTTACCACTACCTTTTTTTCTTGAAAATAGCATATTTATTAAAGCCAGTAACACACAGGCAAAATACAAGTGATCACTATATATGTTCAGAAACATCCTGGAAGTTGGAGGTTCTACATGGTTAATATTAGACAAGAAAAGCAAATAAATATCCTCAGTTCTGGAAAGGTAAAATTAAAATATACATTTTCAATGACAAATGGAAATCCATAGAAATCCATTGAAAAATCTAATAGACCTAAAAAAACATGCTCTTCATCTTGATTTTATGATCAAAATCAATATAAAAGATCAATGATATTGCTTATAAATTAAATATGAACTCTTAAGTAAATTTTAAAAAACCACCCATTTAGATATTTTCAAAATGTAAGATACTTAAGAATAACAAAAAGAAGCAAAAGGTTTGAACACCAAGACCAAGAAAACAGAGTTCAAAGATTTAAGGAAGATAGATATAAATAAAATATACCCATGAACATAGATCACATATATGCATAGACTTAATACTGTTGAAATGACAATAATCCCCAACCTAATCAATCAAGTTTTCATTGAATTCCACCAAGTGAAAACTGATAAGATGAACCTAAGATTTACTTGGAATTATAAGAGGACACTAGTTCTTAAAACTGAGTGATAAACCAGGAGCACTGAAAGACTCACCTTTCTTACTTTCAGGATTCATCATAAATCACAGCAATCAGCAGTGTTGCTGGTACTTAAGGACAGACAGGCAGATCAGTGAAATAGTATAGAGAATCTAACATTAAAGCATTACACACAAGGTTAACTGTCTATGCTATTAAAAGTAGAACTCACTGAGGAGATAATTATTTCTTCAATTAACAGTGGTGGAAAAACTAGACAATCATATGCAAACAATAGACATGAACCCTAGGAACAACCTATGCAAAAGTTAATTCAAACTGGAGGAAGGATTAATTTAAAAGTTTAAAATGTAAGATGATTAGAAGACAAGTTCAAGCTAAATAATCTTTACAGCCATAGTGAGGATTTCATAGATATGCTACCAACCACACATTTCCTATGAAAATGTTCATTAGTTGGGCTACAACAAAATAAAAACATATTTTGCAGATGACATCAGTAAATTGGTACTCAACCCATAGAATTAAAGTAAGTGTGTGATAAAAGATATATTACATTAATATAAAAAATTCTTTAAAATTCAATAATATGAGATCCCAAAAAAACTATCTTTAAAACAAACATAGGTACTTTCCTGAGTAGAGTAAACTTCCCCATAGTTACTTGCTCAGGAAGATTAATAAATGATCAAAAAAAAAAAAAAAAGCATAGGAAACAATGATCAAAATTTTGTCATGAGAAAATGCAGATCAAATGTGGAGTGAAATAGCATTTCACCTAATTTAGGTTGGCCATAACTCAGAAGACAGACCAAAACAAGTGGTTAGAAAAATATGGAAGAACTAGCCCTTGTATTGGCTGGTTATGGTCGTTAACGAGACACAAACAAGAATCATCTGAGACAAAGAGACTCAGTTGAGGAAATGCCTCCATAAGATACAGCTATAAGATATTTTATCTATTCGTGATAAATTAGTGAGGGCCCAGTCCATTGTCAATGGTATCATCCCTGTGCTGGTGGTCCTAGGTTTTATAAGAAAGCAGGCTGAGCAAACCAAGGGAAGAAAACCAGTAAACAGCACTGCTCCGTGGCCTCTGTATTAGCTTCTGCCTCCAGGTTCCAGCCCTAAATGAATTCATGTCCTGACTTTCTCCAATGATGGATTATGATCAGAATATGTAAGCCAAATAAACCCTTTCCTTCACAACTTGCTTTGTGGCCATGGTATTTCATTGCAACAATAGAAGCCCTAAGACAGTCCTCATGTTCAAAGGTATAAAGTGGCACAGCCATATTAGTATAGCTACTGGGCTCCTCAGACTGAGCAAAGGTGGCAACATGTGTACTTAATACTAGTAGGTACATGAGACGTTGAAGGGTTTGAAAATATACTGTAATTAGATTTCAAGCATAAATTTTATCGATATACTAAAACAATATGCAATTGACCTGCATACTTTAAATCAGTGAGCTGAATGGAATGCAAGTTACTCTTCAGTAAAGAGTAAGAGAAAGTAATAATACTTTCTGGCCTACTTATGGAAGTTGCATTACATCAAACCTGCCTTATTCTCTTAGTTGCAAGTAGGTCAGATCATCCTACCCATACTGAAGAGCAGCAAAATTCACTAGGGCGTGAACGGACCTAGTCAAAGATCACTATGGCTGTCTTCAAAGTCCACTTGCTACAAAATAATTTTCTATTGGTCAGAAAAACATTGATAATAGTCACTAACACCATTCTGTTAAACATTTTCCTGCATACATTTCCCAAAACAAGTAAATTTTATTATTTGTTAGAAAATGTGCATGAAATAATTATCAAGCAGAAACTCATTTTATTTCTACTTTAAGAAGATATGTAATATGAAACTTTAAACACAGTTTAAGCCAGTACAAATAGTGTAATATAGTTAGGAATTCATGTGGATGAAATTACATGAATAACACTGTGGACAAAATCTTTATTAAATTATTATTAAGAAATTTTAGTGTAGGCCTAAATAAATGAAGAGTTGCCAGGAACCATCAAGGAGAAGCTAAAATCTAGTAGGCGATCTTCCCGAGATGGTTCTGTCATGTACTATAAAGTTAATGAAGAATGTGCTTCTCTAGGCAAGGCCAAGGAAACTACATCAGAGGAAAGATTCCTGCTATTAATACGATATATATATATATATATATATATATATATATATATATATATGCCTACCTTTTGAACAGAATCTGCAGAATAATGAAGACATACTGTCTTTTAGTGATGCTTTATAGACAAACAGATAATTTCTTATTTCTTAATGATGACTCTATAAGAATTCCTAAAATTATATTAGTAATTTTTAAGCTTTTTAATAATAAGACTTCTATTAAGTCATCTCTGATAAAACTGCAATGAAAACTCTGCCTGTCTTCAAGTGTCATCAGTTAATTGCCTCTGACATAGCAAGAAGGAATCTATAACTTAAAGCACATTCCAGTAGGTTGTACACAATTAACAAAAGGTCATAAAAAGGGAACTAATGATTTACTTTAGGTGCAAAGACAGAGATAAAATATTGGCTGTGTTTATCTATATGAAAGTTCACTAATAATTTAGTCACAAAAATTATGATTTTTAACTTGTAATGAACTTTTTGAGTTAGTGACCAGTAACGAATGTTAAGGCAGATAATTACTCTGAATGGACATGCATGTAAAATTCTCTGTTTTAAACTTCTTACTTAATTTATTATTTGAATTTATGTTTAAACATCTAAGGGACTTTTGTAAAAAAGGGATGCTTGAATAAATCATGTGATTTATTCTCCTAGAAAAGGAAAAAAAAAAAAAAACTAGGAAGGATTGCTTTAGAAGGCATAGCATTGGGAGTAAGGCCATTATGTCAGAGCAGGAAGAAAGGGCAAGTTTAGGAGAAGAGGGGAGCAGAGAGAACATTTTAGGGAACAAGAGAACTTACTTAGAGAACCTTTTGGAGAACATTCTAGAGAGAACTTTTGTAGAAACTTTTCAGAGAACAGAACTTAGAAATAAAGGCTAAAATCAGTTTCCAAAGTGTCCCCTTTTCTTTCTGAGACTTCAGATAGCAGGCTGGGAGTTAGAGCCCACACTTCCTGCAGAGATTGAACAAAGACTACTTTACTTAATCCCCCTTTGTTTTGCCATGAGGTGGTAAACACCAGAGACTTGCACCTTCTGGCTTCAGAGGAACTCAGACAGGCAGATCAGCTACTGAAGCAAAGTGACTAAGACTTAAAATAGGTAAACATTTTGTTATTATACAACAACCCTAAAGTCCCCGCCAGTGCTCTTTTCCCTTATCTTACCTCAAGAAAGAACCAAGAAAAGAAGTGCCAGGGCTGGCCACCGGCAAATAGTCTTTGTACATAGATCAATTTTTAAATGATTCCAAATTCCATAGCCTTTGACCATCAATCATTTACCTGTTTCGAATACATAAATCACATACTTAGTTCCATTAAGTACAGAGGATTCTTTTTAAGTAATATTAATTGAGATAGTGCTAGTGCAAAAGTAGACTATGGGGCAAGAACAGACAAGAGTGCTAGAAAATGACCCAGGGACAGACAGACAGCTATCTGCAGCATAATGGGTATTTTTATATCAATGGGAAAGAATTCTAATCAATCTTACTTAAAGAAATGGATATCCTTACTGGAGGAATTAAATGAGAGAAGAAAGAAAGAGAAGGTTTGGCAAGAATGTAGGGAGGGAGAGAGGAAGGAAGAAGGAAAGAAAAATAGAAACACTATTAAATCTTAGACAAACATCATTCAGGGACTTAATCTATTGCCTAAAATTATAAGGATATTAAATGATAATTTTGGAGAAAAGTCTTCATTATTTTTAAATGGGTAACTTTACTGGCTTTAAAAGAGTTTCATTAAGAAATTACAGTGATTTGTTTACATCCCAAATGCTGCCTCCTCCCAGTGTCTCCTCACAGAGTCTCTCCTCCCATTACTACCCCCTTCTCCTCTGAAAATCAAGCACACAAACAAACAAACAAACAAACAAATCATCAGAAATGTATGGGTACAATAAACGACACTTTATCTGTGGGGAAAAGTTTACATTAAAATCAAACAATACCATAAGAACATGGAAAGTGAAGCTGGATAAATGGCTCAGAAATTAAAAGCCTGCCCTGCTCCTGCAGAGAATCTGAGTTTGACTCCTAGTACTCATGAATGTTGGGAAAACAACAAGTGCATGTTATTCTAGCAACAGGGCATCCTGCTATCACACTCTCTCTGGCCTTTGTGGGCAACTGCACTCAAGTGCACACACCCCATTCTAGACATGCATGTATACACAACTTAAACATCTCAAATAAAGTTTTCAAATATAAGAAAGTGAGAAGTAATGCTAGCAACATACAAAACAGAATAATCTGTAATCTATACAGTGGACAAGGCATTCTTCAAAATAAGGAAAAAGCAGAAAATACAATGTGAAATAAGAAATAGATATATACTGGTGTTTCTTAGTAGTACAAAAAAGTGCTTACTCCTTTATTGGTGGTGAGATGCACATTGAAACCCATATTAACACTGATTAAACCACAGGGACATAGCCTCTAGAGTGTCACAAATTAGAATATAATTGTTTTTTTCTGGAGGATCACAATGGGAAAGAATCACATGTCCTCTTTATTTTTTTCTGTCTAAGAAATAAACATAGATATTGGTTTTATGATTACATGTTAAACTATGCATATGCTTTATTTTTCTTTAATTTTATTATAGTAGAAAACTAAAAGTGCTTAGACATGGAATTTATTTCTTTGTGAGGAGTCTAGTGACCACAAAATTACTCCCAACTTAATCTGCTATTAGCTACACATTTGCTCATTTTAATATTATGTTATGACTTTCATTTCTTAAATATATAGCTTTGTATGTAGGGATTGTTTTATCATTGATCTTTATAGAGTCCAACCTAGAAAAGTCAGGTACACAGCTAAATCCACCATGCAATATAAGGGTCACTAAGAAAGTTTTAACTTTTATAATGAATTGGAAGTTCAAAATGATTTGACTCTCTAAAGAAGGGGTCAGCAAACCACAGCTTGCGGGCCATTTCTGGCCAGCCACCTGCTAAGTGACTGGTAGAGAGCAAATAGTGGGTTTTAAGTTTAAAAGAGTTGGGAAAGATCTGGGGATGTAGCTCAGTGGTACAGTGTTTGCTCAAAATGAGTAAGACCTTGCCTTTTAATTCCAGAAACTAAAATAATTAATTTATTTTCTAATTAAATTTAAAGGATAATGT
>JADRCH010000146.1:4131441-4186456 GCA_019843965.1 Rhynchomys soricoides
TGGCGTTCGAAGTTCTATGCCTACAAACAGAGGTTCATCTGTCGGTTTCAAACTGTGGCATGAAATAACCCTGAGAATCCATGGCATTAAAATGTTTATTTGTATCAAAATCTGTGATAATTGGGAAAAAACAAAGTTTTTATTTCCTGATAACTTTTATTTTACTTTAATTAAGACACACTGCATACAGCTTCTAAACTGGCAAGCTGCTGTAGTGGTGAGACAGAGCACAATGGAATCAGTATTGCTCCTCTAAGAAACAGGAGCCTGCTCTAAAGCAGTCTGCCCTTCCCTGGACTGCCCTCTGCATTGAGAAGCCAGCCTACTGCTGGCAGCTTGAAGAGTGCAGGGCCATGAGCTTTCACCATCTAAATAGTAGCATAAACAATAAGCCTACACCCATCGTCTGTCTGCCACCTTCCCTTGCAGCACCAATATGAGCTTCTAGAGAACTAGGCATTCCCCTAAGGGTTCCAGAAACTCTGATTGGTGCTGGGGATGCTAGCATGAGAAGATGTGGGCTTTTTTGAGTTGTGAGGGAAGAGCAGAGCATTTGGGTTTGGAATGGTGAGTTATCAGATATCCCAGGATAGGGATTTGTATAGTTTTTTTTTTCCACAAGATGGGACTACTAAAACCTACTTGGAAGAATCTTATGGCAAATTAAGAATATTCCACACAAAATTTCTGCAGGTAATAGCCATTGTATTGAAATAACCCAGCAGTATTCATAATTATCCATCCCTATGGCAATAGAGCAAAGGGAACAAATTGTAACTGGCACCTGTAGTATTATTACTCTTCATCTCTAAGTTCCTGAGATCTTAGGAGGGAAGACAATGCAGAAGCATAATTAATTAATTCAGAAAAACAGAATAAGGAAGTCCCCCATCAGCTCTTCAATCTTGCTAAGTGATTTATCAGCCCCTTGTCCCAACTCGGCTTTGAATTCAGTTTTATAATACCCCTCCCAACCACTTAAACACCTCTGACTTAGCTATCTCAATTCACTTTACAATTTCATAGCGTCTAGAACACAAGGTGAAGAGCCAAGGACTCAGCAAATTACCAAGAAAAGATAAAACTCTTAAATGACCTCTGTGCAACGGGTTCTTCAGGCAAGGGCTCATCCATTAGAGCCACTTAAGAAGAAAGACAGTTTCCAACCAAAGTGTGAAAGAACCCAACAGAGTAAGTTCCTGTATTAACTGTTTATTCATAGGAAAATACTTGATAATTAGGACAAAGCATGACAATTTGAGAGTGAGAATGACTGCAATTAAGAGGAAACTGAATTGAGTTAGCTTTCAATTTAACTAGGTATAAAATTAGATTAATAATGTATTGAAACATGACACAGTGAATTATGCCTGTTGCTAATTCTTGGTATCCTACATTAGGAATCCTGTTTAAAAAGAATAGAGAGGTAAGTGAGAAAATTATTTAAATATTAATTTCAACAAAGAAGGACATCATGCAGAGAAAAATTAAAAGTCTTCATTCCTGTGGAGGTACAGGGGCAGAAGGAGGGGAATTCACATCTTTGGAAGGGCTGTCTAAACCTGGTCATGCCAATGACCGAGTACTTCCCACAGGACTACAGGATTAAGGTTTTACTGTGTTCTCCATGTCTGAGTCTGGGCATGGAGTCTGTGGAGATATGTCTAAATCTTTTCTGCCTTGGAGAAGCCAGGAAAGAAATTCAAGCACCCATGTGAACTTCTAACTGATTTAAAGATCAAGGAAGAGCTGGTAGCCTGTAAAGAGCTCTCAAATGTTAAAGATAGACTTTTAAGCCGAGGACAGCACTCAGCAGTTTCCAGAGTTTCCCATTGCCAGGACACAGAATGGTTTTCATTTAAAGTATAAAACAGCACATGGGCTCCTCCTGTTCATCTTCAAGGAAACTGGGGCTAAGTTAAATGAAATGCCCTCAGGTCCCACTGCCAGAAAGTGACAGCAGCTTTAACAGTTTGTCTCCAAAAATTCAAGCTCTAGATTTGTCTACCAGTTTATGTTAGAAGGGTTCTCACTTCCCTCATACACATTAAGTCTCCTCCTAATGGTACATAGATGGTTTTATTTTTGAAAACTTTCAATTCATGGTTATGTTATCTTCCTTTATTCCTCTGCATGACCTGTGCCTGTAAGTGTTTGCTAGATAGGTTATTTATTTCTGAGTTCTTGGAGAGCATGGCTAGCATTTAAGGAGTTTTCCTTCTATCTGTTTAGCAGAGTGTCACACACTGAGAAATAAGCAGAGTATGTTCTAGCCAGAAGGAGGTATCTTTGGTATATTGAATACGATGCACAATGTTGCAAGAAGAAGAGATGAAGGCTAGAGAATTTTCACATTGCCCAAGTGACATATATGATAATTGCCTCTTCTGAGGATGCCCCTAGCCCCATATAAATAGGATCACTTTGTTGAGATTTGAAGGTATAAATAGCCTCCAATAGCTGCTGTGTTCAATGCTTGGTTGGTAGCTTATGGGTTGTGAAGAGGTAATTGGATCATATGTAATCTTCTTTATCCATGAACTAACTTCTATCTAAATGAACTATTGATGGGGCTTGGCTAGAAGAAGTAGGCCACCAACCTCTTCTTGGGTATCTTCCTGTCTGCCCCCTGTTTGCAGTGAGGTCATCAGCTTTACTTTTCCACGCCCTTCTGACCTGGTGCTTTGCCTTACTACAGACCCAGGAGCAAAGAGCTAAATGATCATGAACTGAAACCTTTTAAAATATTAACAGATCTTTCTCCTGTTATGTCATTTTTGAGGGGTATTTTGTCATGGAGATAAAAAGTTAATTGAAATAAGCTTTTACTACAGAATGGAGATCCTCTGTGTATATTAGATCCAGCCAAGGTACCAACATAGAACAAATTAAGATTTGGCTTACAGTTTTACCACTTATAACAGATGTAATAACTTAGTCCATTCAGCTGCAGTGTTCTCATTTTGAAAACTGTGTCCTACTGGTGATGTTATGCCCTTTTCCCTGGCTCAGGTTCAGTCTGGGTCTGATAGACCATTGCAGCTGATTGAGTTCCACTATCATCTTGGTACTGAAGATATTGTTGAGCTTTGACCACGTATTTTGTTTTGCCTAGAATTGAGACCAAATCCTGATAATGGAGAATTGATAGGTATGTCCCTCAGCTAGGCTTATCAACTCCATCAGAGTCCTAAAGGTTTTGCAATCCTCTGCTTCCCCTAAAAAATAATTGATTGCACATGAGGAATATTTAAAGGCCTGGGAGAAGCACAGGAAGGGAAATTAAAATCTGGTCTCTTTGTAGACTACATTTACATGCCACTCTTGTTGAGCTGATTCTATGTGCTGATACAATAGCCCTTTCCAAACTTTGGGCCCGTGAGAAGGCTAGAGACTTGTAGAAATAAGAAGACAGATTAAGATACTTAGCTAGTGTTTCCCAGCTCTTGTCATCAGCAGAGAAAGAATTAATGGAGAATACAAGGGAAATAATTGGGTGGGAGTGGATCACAGAGCAAAAGTTCAAATTCAAAGGACGAAGTAGGATTTCTTGAGAAAATCGCTTCATCTAGGATTTTCTGATAGCATCTTGTGAGCCAGCTTTAACAAAGGGGAGGGTCATTCAAGAGTTAAGGTAAAGAGAGGATTTCAGAAATGGACCAAGATTGTCCAGAAATTAGATGTACTCCTCCCCCTCCCCCTAACATTTATAAGGTTTGCACAAATACCATAGCATCGGACACGTGACCGGAGCAGACAATAGTAAATTTCTAATGCTATGGAGCATTATAGTAAAACTAAGAGTAGTTGTTTGGTTTTGTTGGACCCAGACAGCTTTGGGTGGCCTGGCTTGAAGAGTACAGGAGGCAGTAACTGCTATGGTTACGTTAGCCACTAGCAACTGTGAAATTTACCTTTTTTCTTTGTCTTTCAATCTTACTCCTATTCCTCCCAAAGCTGTCGCTCCAGGATTTCTTCTACAGTAGGTGTTTCAATGACTGACACTGTCCACACTGCTGTTTAAAGTCTCTCTTGATGCTGGAAAGGCAGCCTTTTTCTAGTCCTTGATGGAAGAACCTCTCCTAAACTGTGCCTTCTTCATCAATAAGTGGCTCTTTCCTCACACTTCCCAAGGACCAGTGGCAGAGGGAGAGCTGGAAATACAACCGGAAAGGAGTGGGTTATTACGAGAAAAATTAATATGTCAAAAAATATTCTTATATAAATTTGCATGAGATGACCATGACAACTCATGCTATACTTTTCTTTCATAAAGAAACAGATTGAAAAAACAACACTCCAGAAGAGGAGGTCTGGGGGAATCACTGATCAAGGCTAACTTGAGCTATATAGTGCAACATCTCAAAATACAATAGAAACAGACACACAAACATGTGTGTGTGCATGTGTGTGCAAACACATACACACACAAAGAGAGAGAGAGAGACAGAGAGAGAGAGAGAGAGAGAGAGAGAGAGAGAGAGAGAGAGAGAAAGAGGTGGGGGAACTGAAGCTTAGGAAGACTAAGTCTCTTGTTTATACACACAGAGATTGGTCTCAGTTTTTCTAGTTGCAGAGACTCATCTTCTGCTTAACAGCTCCATCTTACATAGCTGAAGATGCTAAGGCAGGGTTCTCATACACCATCATATGATTTTTGCTCTGGTGATGAAACCATTAGCTAGGAATTTGAACTTAGTGATATGAGTGCATTTTGGGCTAAAATTCAATGGCTGTATCTTTCTGCCTGATGTTATGTGTGTTTCAAGATCCCAGTGAAAGATCCTTTGTCATCCCCCACTCAGTGTCTGAAAAAGCTGAAATATGTGAATTGAGCCCCCTTTAAAGCTCTCTGAAGGACCCTCCGATTGCATCAGAGTAGCTACATAATAGTCCTGAGAGGAGGTTTTCTCCATAATTCACTCAGAGCACAGGAGCTGGACAAGAGATACATAATTTATACAGGCAATTACACATCAATTGGTTATTAAAAGTGCCCTCATTGAGATGTGCTATATTGAGGACACAGAGATAAATCTGGTTCCCCAGGTAACAAGCTACAGCTCACAGAGAGAAGGCAAATTTTCTGATTCTTTAGATTGGCATTACTTCCCTTGACCCTGCTAATCTTTCTGCCTGCAGTGTGGTGCTCTGTCTGTGCGTGGGTGGCTGAAGATGGGGAACAGTGGCGAGAAAGCCACAGGATGAATGTTAGCTCCATACTTTTCCTGGAGTTCTCTCCTCCTGAGAAAAATAATTATTCTTCTAATTAATTACACATTCACTCAGGATTTCTATTCATTCATCAGTCTACCTACTTAAATAATAAGAACCGATACTGACAGCTGAGCTCAATGCCAGAGAAGTTATAGGACCTTGAATGATGTCATCTTTCCCTTTGACTCATGACTGTTTAGTAAGAACAAACATGGGCAAGCAACTGCAAATGTTTTGAAATGTGAAAAAGATATGAAAAGAGATACAAAATGTAAATGTGGATCGGGTCATTGGTTCTCCCTAGGACAACTGAAAAGGGCTTCGCTCAAGAGGTTAAAGATAAGCAGAGACCTATGAAAATAAACAAGAGTTTACCAGATAGAGTGGAAAGGCATCGACCAAGAGGGACATGGGTATACAATGCCACACAGATTTTCAACTAATTTAGGCATCCCTGTGTCTGCAAGAAAGATGTTTATGAGAACTTCTGGTCCTTGTCTATTTCTAGTCAATAGTAGGTAGGGAATAAGAATTATTCTGTTATTGGAAGGCAATAACAGAATATCCTAAGGGAGAAGATGGCTGTTGATGGTGTTAGAGTTTCACCTTACATTTTGTTTTGTTTTGTTTTTAACTGTCGCAGAATGAATGTATTTTATATATATATATATATATATACATATATATATATACATATATATATACATATATATATGTATAAATATATATATAAAATCATGATTCTTTTGAACATGGGAACACATGACATGGTGCCTTAAATACTTACAATTTCCTTTAGAAATTGTTTTATTTTAATTCAGAAACTTCATGCAGCAAAACTAGAGCTGGAGTTAGAGTAAGTTAAAAGCCCTCTAGGTAAGAATTTTAAAAATGGGACTCAGACAACACCCAAGGAAAACTGGGTTAATGTCTATGCTGTTTTGGGAGCTTGCTCTCTCTTTTTTAATGCCTGTGTTGGATCCTTGAGGCCTCATTTAGTCATCCACTCCCAAGCAGTTTAGTGAATGTCCTCTAGTCAGTTGTTTCCCCAGAAGGGCCCATGTTTTTCCAGTTGTGTTTAAAAGTTGGGAAAATGCCCAGATCCACTGACAGTCCTTTGGCACCAGCTCCCAGTTCACTTCCTTAGAAATATACAGCAGTAGATCCAAACACTATGTACTTACTGCAGCATTACAGAAAAGCAGCCAGTTGTGTCTCCTCTGTGTGATCAAAACCTGAAAATCCCATGACAGTCGAGGGATGGCCACTAAAGTGGATGGGTATTGGAGGGGTGCTGTGATTTTTAAGGTTTAACAGAATGCTACAGGTCACTCATTAGACACAACATACGAGCAGAACATATTGAACACTTCTGAGTAACACCTAACATGAGGCCTTGTGGAAAATGCAGGTAGTTTTTATCATTTAGTTGAAGATGGGCATGCCATCTCTACATACAGATGATTTGTACAGTGGGTTCATAATAAAATAATTTCAGTGCCCCAATGACTTAGGTTAATGGCCTGAAAAAACATTTGTGACAGTATCTTTTCTTTAAGTACTCAGAAGTAAGAAAAAAAATAAAAAATAAAAAACAACAAAAAAACTATCAAAAATTCACAAAAGAGATAATATATTCTCTAGGAGTTATTGCTATGGAAAATGTATTTCTTTATAGTTTGTTCACCACTTGGTTTTATTGCTCATCAAAGAAGAGAATTAACATTTGTGGATGCTTACTATGAAAGAGGAAACTAAGATGTTTGTTGCATGTATTATTTCATGTTAATTTTTCAAGGACCTAGTGGGAAAGTTTTGTGAAGTATTATCATGATTTGTTAGTGATAAAGAACCTGAATTTCAAGGGATATATATACCTTATCCAGGGAACCAGTGAGAGCTGGAAATACCCAACAACTCTTTCCCTGACATTCAGCTGTCTTCATTTGTGGTAGTCCTGGATGGTGTCATCACTATAGCTCAGTAGTTTTCAACCTTCCTAAAGCTGAGACCCTTTCTTACAGGTGACTCCCCAACCATAAAATTATTTGCATTGGTAGTTCATAATTGTAATTTTGCTATTGTTGTGAATCGTAATGTAAATATTTTGAGGGATGGAGGCTTGCAAAAAGGTTGTGATCCTCAGGCTGTGAACCACTGCTCTAAATGATCTAGGTTAAGTAAGCAGGTTTGAAGAATCCTGGGTCCTGTGTAGTTATTCTGTGATGAGGACAGTTCTGTCATGGGAACAAGTAGACACTCTAAAAAAAAATGGCTGGCTTACATTGAAAGGCTCTCTGATAAATACCCTTTCACTCACTGCTTTTCAGGAATGTGAGCCGAAGGAATGAACAAAATGTTTGCCATCCATCTGTGCTCATGCTGTTTTAGAATGAAGTTTGGTGTCTACACAGGACTCTCCTTGTAAGTCTATACTCTGATACCTGAGAAAAGAGAAAAAATGTTGCAGACAAAGGAACAGTAGGGAGGCCAAACATATCGCAACCAGATTTAGATAACCAGGCTGTCCACATCAGACCAATTTAATCCCAAGGAACAGATGAGACAGACATGTTCACTCACCTGGCAACTTCTTGACAAAATTAATATTTCTATATTTGAATGGTCAAGATTGCTCATAGACCATTTTATGATCATTACACTGGGAATCATTTGCTTATTGGTATTTTTTTCTCTACCTGAAATTGATTATTAAAAAGTCAAGAGAACCCTATGTAGAAACCCGAAAAATAGGAGGGAGGGAGAAAAACAAAAGGGAAACAGGAAAGGGATACCAAGGGATGGCCCTAAACAAACTGTGTTGTACTTCCTCAGTCAAGACTTTAAAGACACCAAGATGGCAGGCCTTATGCACAAAATGTGGAAGGGGGCTGCTCTGTCAAGACACTTACCAAGATATGCTGCTGACTGCCAAAGACCTTACAGGTACCCCAGTAGCCTCAGAAACAATGAAATCAATAGGTGAAATAGAGTTAACTCTAGTCGCTGGGTTTTCACCAAAATGCAAGGGCAGCCCAGGAAGTCCCACAGCCAGAGATTGTGTCTTGAGATTCTTAGAGGCTTCAGAGAAGCAATAGTCTTCTTATAGAGAGATGTTCAGAAGGAGGATCAGGATGAGAAAAGGAATCTGATGAACCCTTATGTCTGGAGTTTTTCCCATTAAGACGGAAACCACAGGGTGCTTTCTTCTCAGGTCTGGGATGGTGGTGGTGGAAATTGGGTTCCTTCTTTCCCAGCGCCTGGAGGACTCTTTGCCTAATCAGTCCATGAAACCTATCTTTTCTCCAGAGAATTCCTTTAAGGATACTTAAAAGAATATAGAATGAGATCTCAAAAACTAGAGTGAATATGAAAGGAAAGAAATAAACTGTATTTCTTTCCCTGAAAATCTCCCATGGCTGTGGAGTGACCCAACTAATATGAGAAGATAAATCAGAATAATGTATGCTTCATCCGGATTTCACTAGGGCCACTCTCTTAGGACTGTTTGTAACCTGGCATTTTGGAAGAGCAGGTCCCCCTTGGATTCAAATTCCTTTCATCCCTCCCCATGCTAAGTGAGGTATGCTAAACATGATGGGCTGCTGACAGACAGGCATCTCATCCTGGGACTGCACAGAGGTGCAGGGCCACATGGCAGGCTTGCAGTGACCTATGTCTACAAACTTCTTTCTTCCTGTCTGATATCTTCTCACTTCTATAATGTTAATAGGACTGAACACAGCTTTTCTTCATCTTGAATTAATAACTACTTCCTTTACTCTCTTCAAACACCCAGCTGCCCTCTGGACCCTGTTTCTTCTCACCTGTCTTTTTTAATCCTCTGCTCTACTCACTAGGACACACATTTCTACATCACAATTTCTGAATGTATTATGTTTTGGATGGGGCACTGAAAATTGAACCCAGGCCCCTACACATGCCATGCTGTATCCAAGCTACTCTTTCCTGATATTTTTAAAAAAGACTCCCAACGTGATAACCAGGCTCCATAAATAATCAGAAGTATGGAATCAGTATTGCAAGGATTACAGTCAAAGACTGAAGCCAACTAAATTTTCTACACAATAAGGGCATCACAGTGGTGCCTCTGAATTTATGTAACTAATCCTCAATTCCTGGTGCGTTTCACAAATGACCTCAAGCCGCACACACTTTTCAACAAATCTTTAAATATTCCTCTGTTTTTAGCACCAGTATAAGGTGCATAGCCAGTGTTAATGGTAACAATTTACCTATTAAGGTATTGACCCTTTTTGGCGACGTCTCTACACTCTCTGATCTGCTGGTGCTGCGAGTTTTAACAAATAGAAGCACAAAACAATCTTGTGCGTTTCCCACACACTCCTATCCCCATACCTGGGTCTAGGTCTGTGCTATGAGACACCTGGCCATGCCACAAGGCCCAAGAGGAAGAGCCCAAATCCCCCAGTATCATCTTTGCCCTCTGACGCTCCACATGCCAAGGACTCTTAGCTGCTCATCCTCACTCATCACTATGAGAAACTACTGAGGTCGGAAAAGGACAAAGACAGAAGCGATGAAAAGTATTCACTGCAGTGTATTCACCTCGATCCTTTGCTGTCAAAGGCTACCCTCTAACTCCAAATGTGGTTGGATAAATAAAAGCCATAGGCAGAGGTTTTGCTTTTCTGACCTTCATGGCTGAGCACCTAGCAGAAAAACTGCTATTAAATGCCGCCCTTAAATCACTGCAAATGTGGCCTTGTGCTGGAGCCCTTGCCTCCGAGTATAATCATTTCTTGAATCTTCTGTTTCCTCTGACCATCACTGTCTCCTCTTACTCCTTGCCCCCCTGAGAGCCGTGCTTCTTAGAAGAGGAAGAAGACCAGAATTTGGGGTGTAGCTGTACTGAATAATGGAGCGTAGATTTAAACCTGGGCCGACAGCATATTTAGCAAAACTATAAAACATCCCCATAAATTTCCAAGGAGAATTCATTGAAGATGTTGCTATGTAAGACCTACTAAGGCTCAGGAGGGCTAATAATTTTGCCCTATCTTTTTATAATATTTTTTGTTCATAAGCTCCTTCCTTATTCCCTCTGCTTAATTATTATTTTATCTAATACAGGAGCCATAAACATTTACTCTCAGATACAGAAAACAAGCTCCAAGAGGCTAGTTAATGTGCTTGAGATTTCATACCAGCTGATGGAACTGGCGGTATGAATGCCAGGGATCCCATGCAAGTTGAAAACTTGGGACTCCTTATTTTTAAAGCCAAACAATAACAAAATAAAAAATTTAAAAAAAAAAACAAGCTAAGAATTGTAAGGTAGCAACTGCAGAGTGGCACAACAAACGCAATGTCTTGAACATGGAGCCTGGTGACACGTGCTAAGCAGATGATGCTGTTACCTGCAGGTGAAGCCAGGACTCCCATGAACCCCTCCACCACCACTTTAAGCACACCTTTCTGATTGCTCTCTGGGAGGGTCAGAATTCCATTACAGCAACTTCCTCTAATGTTGTCATATACTGTTTAATTGGTATATATCCTGGCTTCACTGCTGAAACTCATGACAGTAGAACAAGTAAGAACTGGAGTCTACTTCTAGCTCTCTAGGCTTTTATAATCTATTTCCTCCTTCATCCCTGTGTGCTATCAAACCATTGTCTACAATGCTGCTGAAATGCAACATTGTATAAAACATCCTATAGATGAATTCCTTGTATTTTAAACCATCAGTGTATGGTTCACTCTTTCAATATCTTTCATCACACACAGAGCTCTTCCCCTCTTGCCCATATTTAAGTTGGAAATAAGGGAGAGAGGGAAGGAAGAGAGGGCGGAGGAGAGAGTGGGATGGATGAAAGCTATAAAGCTCTGGCTGTGCAGATGGCTACAGACCCCTGCTTCTGCTCTGTCATCAGCAGACTTCACTCCAGGGCTGACGTACTCTGCAATTTGTACAGTCAAGACACATTTGTGAAACCAAACTGGTTATTATTGTGGAGGCTCCTGCCTCAAGCAACCGTTGGAAAGTTTTCTTCCCTGAAATCTGAACATATTCATCACACTGTGTTGTGCTCCTGGACTTGCAATTAATCACAGCTCATTTCAAGCTTTATTAATTAATACCAAGGCCAGGGATCCAGTGGAGGTCCCTAATTTCATCTGCAGTATTTTTAAATTATTATTATCTTCTGGAGGAAGAGTCATTGGAATTAAATGAATTATGTTTAGATTCCAACAGTGCATTGCTGGGAGTGCATTGAAAGGAAGTATTAAGATCGCCCTGATGAAGGAATCCTTGGGAAAACATCTTCCTGTCATGGTGACGTGACATCTGGCCAGCAGAGGGAGCAGGATGGGAGCAGGATTTTTTGGCTAAGTAGACTTAGTAACCGAAAGATGGGGAGAGAGGCAAATCGAACCCACCAGGCAACATTATTAGAGACAAAACCAATACAGGAGAGCTGCAAGATCTCAAGTGGTCTGATCTAGTGGTTCTGGGTGGGGTGGGGGTGGGGAGTCCAGTGATCACTTTATGTCTCTATTCCTCAATTTAAAGATTTCAATATTAAGAATCCTGCTGTGATTTAACACAAAGTGATTCTCAAGGTATAAGGAAATCACCAATCTATAGTTACCACAGAGACTAGTGGTTGATGTCACTGGGTTGAGATTGTTACTGTCATGGCTGTGTTTAAGGCATTTGTTTCCTCCACTGGACCAGGCAGGCCCATCTCTGTGTTTGATAAATACTCATTTTTTTTGCAACTTCATCACTTACAGCATCATTGCTCAGCCATAATTTGTGTATGCACTGTTTCCTGCCAGTACTTCACCTGTTAGATCAACTGCTGGAAACCTTTTGAATTTTAAATGAACCATAAGATGATAATTGGGGTTGAGTTATTAATAAAGCAACTTCAAAATATGGAATACTTTGTGCATAAATCAGTATTTGTTATCATAAAAGCATTAAAGAGAGGACCTTCTAAAATATCATTCTCAGCCCTTGGAAGGAACAAGCATGTTGATTTCTGAGTTTGTGGCTATCCTGGTCTATATTGTGAGTTCGAGGACAGCAAGCGCTAAATAGAAAGATGCTGTCTCGAAACAAACAAGCAAACAACTAAAATATCTATTATTAAAATTATAACATATCAGAGTGTATAATTCTCTATGAATCTTATCTTTAATGGGACCCCTTTTCTCATACTACCTGACACACCTTGGCCATCTCCATCTCTGTACACCTACATCTTTGTGCATCGGAGTCTTTACACAGGATCCAATGCCCCAGTGGTTCTCAATCTGTGGGTCGTGAGACTCCATATCAGATATTTACATTGCAATTCTTAACATCAACAAATTACAGTTATGAAGCAGCAACAAAATAATTTTACGGTTGGGAGACATTGTAATATGGGGAACAGTATTAAAGGGTTGTCGAATTAGGAAGATTAAGAACCACTGCTCTATTCATTGTTCAGGACCTTTACAAGATACAGAGCTGTTCTAAAATCTTCTTTGAATCTTGGAAGTGTTCCCATGTAATGATGGCTTATATTCTGGTTCTTGTCACATATTCATATCACACGGCTCTAAGTAATGTATACATGTTTTGGTATCCTATATGTATGACTATTTTATACTTACATCATTCTTAGTGAACAGCACAAATTCTGAACTATAAGGCTAATTGCCATTGTCTTAACAACAAACAGTGCATTTATTCAAACCTAAGTGTTATAGGTGACTCACTTGCTGTTACCTCTTGATAAAATCATGAGAAGACGAAAATATTAGACAAGCATAGCTGCTGACAGTGTGAGCTATTATGTTTCATAGTGAAATAATAATGAATGTATGTTAAAGTAATGCCAAATACTAAGCAATGTATGTTAATGATAAAAGCCATAGCAGAGTAAACTCCAAAACCAGAAATATAACTCTTATTATTACTATAAGAATTATGCACTGTGCATAATGACTTTTTGAGTCTTCATTGCACTAGCAGTTCAGAAGATCTGCCTACTTCAGGATTACCATGAATATATACACGGTACTGATATAATGTGATGGCTACAGCAGTGTTTGTAGGAGACACAAATGTTTTGGCATCATTGTAACCTTACAGGAACACCGTTGTATATTCAATTCATCATTGACCAAAATACATTACATGCACAGGACTACAAAGAAGTGTAATAGATAACAAACAGATAAATGAGTACTAACATATAAGGTTCTTCTTCCAGACTTTAATATGCCCAGGGGCAGTGCCACTGTCTTTTCTGTCATTTCTATATCAGCTCCTAGGGTAGTGTCTGTGACATACTAGGTATTTGATACTTATTACATGAATGAATCACTTGAATGAATAAGTAGAGGTCATGCTGGGTCAAGTCTTATTTTATAAAAGGAAACAGAAGCTCTCACAGAGCAAATTACTTGTGTAAAGTCACACAATTAATTATCAAGCACATTTGGCACAATGTCAAGCCACACAGCGCTGGTTTCCTTGCGTAGACAGCCTCAGACAAATGTCTGCTCTTCAGAGTTGCTCAATCTGTGCTCAGCCACACAGCTACAAGTTAGACAGGACATGACAGCAGTGTTAGGAATAAAGACTAGAGATGGCTCTTCTAGAGGAATAGGCAGAACTTCTAGTGAAGTTCAAAGTCAAAGACTTTGGTACAGGACAATGTAAGAGGTGTCAGGGAAGTCACATAAGCAGAATGTTACAGAATAGAGGGATAAGGAGTTCTGCCTTCACAGTCCCCAGCTCCATTTGTGTAACTTATGGAGAAAAATTTAGAGATTTCAGTGAAGAAAAATTATACAAAGTATGCTTCTAAAGATCCTAATTATCAAGGTATTATTTCTACAAACAAATGACCACAGATATTTTCCTGATGGGGAGATGGACCAGCTCAATTATACCATGGCTTTTCACTATCGAAATCAGGAAAGTACGATTTACTACAGTGGAGGAATGGCTCTCAAGACATGAAGGAAACATGAAAAGGAAGATTTGGTCAGGAGTGCAGAGCATAAAGAAATATGATTCCGATGGTAGTTGGCATCTAACCTTGCCTCAATGTCAAACATGTAGTGTGGACTCAGGGGAGCAGGGGAGCCCAGGAGCACTGTCAACTCCCAAGGAAGAAGCATGGGATGATGGAACTCAGTGTTGCCACATTTCTCTATTACTGAGAAGAAGCTAAACACTCAGAAATGTATGTCTTCTTTTGCTTATTTAAAAATAGTCAGTGACTATTACTGTGTGTGGAGCTAACTTAGGAAGAAATATGACTACAGGCTGTGACTCACAGAATTTTGAGCCCTGACTGAAATCTACACATCCTAGTGGAATGCATGTTGCCACTGGAAAGTGAGAAAGAAAATCACATGTCCAGGCAAAGTTTTTTTCAGTAGCAGATAGTTGGGGGAGCAATGGAATATAGGTACATTTTTTCCTCAAGTAGCTTAAGAACAGACTGAATTTCTTCATTTTCTGTCCCTAGATCATCTATTTCAAGGCAATAGACTAAATCATAAATGCTAGATTATGTTTAGCCAACTTTCTTTTATTTATGTCAAATAATTGGCCTTATTTTGGCTCTCTCAGAGGTCAAAGCACTGCATGATTGGAGTTTCCCACAATGAGTTCATGGCAAGGGAAGGAACCAAGTTTCACATTGCAGACAGCTGGAGAGTGTGACTGGGAGAGAAACTAGTTACTGGCAAGGAGAGGTTTCCACTATCCACAAGAATGCTAAAGGGCATTCTTGAAGTGGCTTGCATTGGGAGTAGAGCTGAGCCAATCTCTCTGCAAAGGTTGCTTGTCTATCAAGTGTCTTCACATAGTAACTCAACTTCTAGTCAGCCGTTGGGCATTCGATCAGTGTGGCATTCTGCTCAACACTGACTTCTGGTCTCTTGTAAACTCTTCCAGTTTTCATTTTGATATAGTCCACTCACCCACTAACCCTGGTAAATGAGGAAAAATGCAGACAGAGCCCCTTTGATCTCTTAAATGACATCATGCATTTCCTTCAGAAATATTCAGTCCAGTCAATTCTTAATGCTTTCAAAACACCAGTATCATCAGCCTCATGGTTTGGGCATTTGGAACCACTGAAATGTACAGGCATGTTCTCTGTCAAAACCTCCCCCAGGCGTGATGTGGCCACACTTGAATATCTTCTTGATGGTTATGCTTCCATAGAGTGGAGGGCAGGGAAGAGAAGGAGAGGAGTCGATGGAAAATAAAATGCTGTATGATTTAGTTGTATTTTCAAAATGCCATCCTGTTTCACATCCTAGGAAGAAAAAAAAGAAATTAAACCTTAATTTCTCCTTTGATACAAAACAGATATATAATAGTGGAGTTTTACCAACAGGTGCATAGATTCCACACTAAACTTAGAGCTTACTTGTGAACCCATAAAGTTTTGTGTGGACTCCAGATGGTCTTTTCTGTCAGATACAGACAAGCATCATACCCATCACATGGATAAAGCAGGTCCCAAACTTTCCAGAATCCACCTTTGCAAGTCTACAAATGAGATTTGATTGGTTCTGTCTCTGAACAGTCAAGAAGAAAGCTTGTTCCCAAAAAGCAGCATGAGGAAGGTGCAGTGGGAGGGAAATGGAACAAAGGCTTCTCTGAGCCAGGCAAAGCCTCTGCAGGGATGGCTGAGGAAGGCCACTGTTTTCTCATCCTAACTGGCCTCCTTCGGTTGTAAAGGCCATGTAGAGATCCCACTTTCTTTTCAAAGCTCCTTTATTCCTGGTGCCTCATGCACTGTCAAGAACTAAAAAAGAAGCAACCACTGTGTCAAGAGAGCAAAGAAATCAGAGGGAAAGAGCACAGAGCAGCTAGCTTTGAGAACACATTCAAGACCTGAGCAAGTACAGCATCACCTTTTCAGCCCTTCTCAGCTCTTTCCCTTCCCCAAGCAAATGGAGAGAAGGTAAAGCTGCAGAGGGTTCTGAGCATACACCTTCACCTCAGTCTGAAGGATAAACAAAGGTTTCAGATCACCAGTAAGGACAAGCATCACAAGGACTTTGTTCTGGCATGAGTTGTGCTTCAGTGATGTCTGTTGGAATGACTCACATCTCTTCAATATAAGTGTGTGCATGTGTGTGTGTGTGTGTGTTCTGTGATATATATAATAAACATATATACTTATATGTATATATGTAATGTATATGTGTTTACATACATATATTTGATGTTCTGAAATATGAATAACAAATGAGAAACAGACATTGCTTCTTCTGGAAATTTAAAATCTTCAACAGCAAGCACATTTTTGTAATGTTACATGTTTTATGCAAAAGTGTGGATATTATACTGTAGGATTTCATAATACAGTCAAAAAAGATCTAGAATCAGAATCAGAAGAGCTAAGTCTGAGTTTCAATTCTGTCACATGTTATTTAATAGCTGTCAAGCTTACATCACTTAGTCAGCCTCCCTGAAACTCTTGGAAGAGTCTCTAACAGACAATGAACACTTAAAATTTTAGTTATTTCTTTCATTTACTATTATCATCATCATTATGTTAAATTGAAAATAGATTTTTAATCATATAATATATCCTGATTATAATTTCCCCTCCCTCTACTTCTTCTAGTTTCTCCCTCCTTTCCTGATCTATTCCATTTCTGTCTCACATGAAAAATAGTCTTCTAAGACCTAATGACTAAACATGACAAAATAACATATAAGATGAAGTAAAAAGTTTTCATATTGAAGTTGTAGAAAGAAACCGAACAAGAGAAAAGGAGTCCCAAGAACAAGCAAAAGAATCAGAGACCCACTCATTCTCATTGTTAGGAGTCCCATAAAATTATTAAGCTGACAGCCATAATACACACACACACACACACACACACACACACACACACACACAGGATCTGATATAGATCCATGTAGGCCCTGTGCTTGAAGCTTCAGTTTCTGTGAGCTCATTTTTTGCTTAGTTGATTCAAGGGGCCTTGTTCTCCTAGTACCTTCCATTACCTCTGATTCTTACAATCATTCAGCCTTTTTCTGCAGAATTCCCTGAGGTAGTATTTCTCTGTCCACATAATGGCCATTGTGGGTCTTTGCATCCATTCCCATCTGCTGCCAGAAGAAACTTCTCTGATGATGACTGGATAAGGCACCTATGTATGGGTATAGCAGAGTTTCATTAGGATTCATTTTATTGATTATTTTCTGACCAGTTATGTTTGGTTTTACCATAGGTCTCTGGGCTATCTAGTCTCTATTTCTTGGACAAAATGAGATATAAGATGAAGCAAAAACTTTCATATTGAAAGCAGTGTTGGACATGGATTCCTGCCCATGCAGTGAGCCTTAAGTCAAATCAGGCATTGGTTACTCACACAAGATCTGTGCCACCATTGCCTAGTATAGTTTGTAGGCAGGACAGATTGTTAGTGTTGTGACTGGGTTGGTGCCCATGCTTGTCTTTTGGTAACCTGAAAACTACGTTTCCTAACTAGAACATAGAGGTAAAGGTTTCATGTAGACACCAGCTGAAATTCTCCATGTGCAATGAATTGTCCTCTACAATGGTGTCACACTGTCATTTTACAGAGAAGAAGCCTGGGTTGTTTGGAGATTTCCTTTGTACCCCCATTGGCCAACAACTCAATTGAATTCATCCCAATTCCTCCACTAGAAGCCTTGCCAGGCTATAAGATATAGCCAGTTAAGACTGTGTGCCTCATTACTAGGAGTCCTTATGAGAAATATCTTCACAGATTCCAGGAATTTTCTACTACATCACACCCCTCCCCAAGAGCTCCATAATTGCAGCTGTGTCTTTTCTGAACTCTCTTCTTCCATCTCTTCTCATCTTCAACCTGATCCCTCTTGTTATCCCCACTTAAGCCCAGTCCACCCATAATGTATATTTTATTTCCCCTTCAATGAATATTTCCCCTTGAATACTTCCTCTTTAAGCTTTCTGAGTCTATGGATTGTAGTTTAATTATCATTTATTTAATGGCTAATATCCACTTACAAGTGAATACATGCCATATTTGGTTTTCTAGGACTGGGTTACCTCACTCAGGATGATTTTTTTCTAGTTCTATCCATTTGGCTGAAAATTTCATGATGTTATTTTTTTTCAACAACTAAAAGTAAGACTCAGTTATGTGAATGTACCATATTTTCTTTATCTATTCTTTGGTTGAGGGACATCTAAATTGCTTCCAGTTTTTTGCTATTATGAATAAAGATACAAGGAACAAGACTGAGCAAGTGTACTTGTGGAAGGATGTCCTTTGGGTATATGGCCAAGAGTGGTATAGCTGACTCCTGATGTAGATTGATTCCCAACCTTCTGAGAAACCACCTAGTGATTTCTATAAGGTTTGCACTCTGACAAGCAATGGAAGAGTGTTCCCCTTGCTTCATATCCTTGCCAGCATGAGCTGTCACTTTTCTTTTAGACACTAGTCATACTGACAGATGTAAGATGGAACTTAAAAATGGTTTTGATTTGTATTTCCCTGATGAATAAGGATGTTGAACATTTCAAGGGTTTCTCGGTCATTCAAGATTCCTCTACTGAGAATTCTTTGTTTTGATCTGTACCCCATTGTTAATTGAATTATTTGATCCTTTGATATCTTGTTCCTTGAGTTCTTTATGTATTTTTTTATATTAGTCCTCTATCTGATATAGAGTTGGTAACCATATTTTCCCATTCTGCAGACTTCTGATTTGTCCTATTGACCATGTCCTTTGCATCATAGAAGCTTTTCAGTTTCATAAGGTCTCATTTATTAATTGTTGAACTTAATGCCTGTGTACTGTTGGTGTTATTTTCAGAATGCTGTCTCTTGGGTCAATGTGATCAAGGCTTTTCTCTTCTATCAGGTTCAGTGTATCTGGATTTATGTTGAGGTCCTTGATCAACTTGGACTTGAGTTTTGTGCAGAGTGAAAAAGATGAGTCTATTTGAATTCTTCTATATGTAGATATCCAATTTGACCAGCACAATTTGTTGAACTTGTTGTCTCTTTTTCCAGCATATATTTCGACTTCTGTATCAAATCAAGTGTCTCTATGTGTTTGGATTTATGTCTGAGTCTTTGATTTTATACATTGATCAATGTGTCTGTTTTATGCCAATAACATGTAGATTTTATTACTATAGCTCTGTAGCACAACTTGAAATCAGAGATGCATATACATCTAGCAGTTTATACTATTGTAGAGGATTATTTTAAGCTATCTTGGGATTTTTGTTTTTCCATACAAAGTTGATAACTGTCCTTTTAAGGTCTGTAAAGAATTATTTGAGTTTTGATGAGAGTTGCGTTGAATCTGTCATTTGCTTTTAGTAGGATGACCATTTTCACTATGTTGACCCTACTGATCCATGAGCATGAGAGATCTTTCTATCTCCTGATATCTTTTTTAACTTGTTTCATCAAAGACTTGAGGTTTTTATCAAACAAGTCTTTCACTTGCTTGGTTGCAGTTACCCCAGGATATTTTAAATGATTTGAGGTGATTGTTAAAGTTGTTTTTCCCTGATTTCTTTCTCAGTCTATTTGTCATTTATATATGGAAGGGCTACTGATTTCTTTTTTGAGTTAATCTTGTATCAATCCACTTTGTGGAAAGTGTTTATCAGCTATATGACTTCCCAAGTGAAAGTTTTAGGGTCACTTGTGTGTATTATCATATCATCTGCAAATAAGGATACATTAATTTCTTCCTTTCTAATTTGTATTCCCTTGATTTCTTTCTGTTGTCTTACTGCTGTAAGTAAAACTTCAAGTATTGTATTGAATAGCTATGGAGAGAGTAGACAACCTTGTCTTGGTCCTGATTTTAGTGAAGTTGCCTTGAGTTTATTTTCATTTAATATGATGTTGCCTATAGGTTTGCTTTTCAGTCAAGTTCCTCAGCCTGTAAAATATCACCAACGACACTCATGACGAGTCTTCTCACCTGAATTAAGCTAATCAAAAAACATACCCAGACAAACCTAGAGGTTTTTCTCCTAGCCCATTCTATAGAGATAGTGATGATTGCTTTAGAGAGGATCTGAGGTAAGTATCATCGGTGATCCCAGTTAAATAAAATTCTTAGCACACTGAAGAGACCATGCTAGGAACTGCATGTGACCTATACTAGCCTTTGTTATATAATGCTTTTGTTATGGTTAATCATCTTTCCAATTTTCAGACCTGTATTTAACACCAACAATTGAATATTTTCTATATTAAAATCCCAGGAAGCTCCCTATGTTTCTGAGGCCCCAGCATGTCTTGCTGTGTAGCACCCTCAGGCTTAAACCAGGCATGCATAAACCAGGCATGCAAGTATCTTGCTGGACTGTCTACATATCCTCACCTAGTCCAGGCTGACCTTTGTCCCAAATGCCTCAGCTTCCTTCTGTACTCTGTTGATCGTGCCTTGCTACTTCCTTTCATCACCATTTCCTCATTGTCTAAATTGTTTTAAAGCATCATACATTTTAGCATCCTGTTATCTGATTTTCAGGAAAAAATGTTCTCAAACCATCTAATTCCTTACATTTCTGTTAGATTTTAAAATCTCTTCTATGGGGAAAAAACACACCATAGTACACTTGAGGTCAGAGGACTACTTGTGGTAATCAGTTCTTTGCTTTTCCACATGGGATCAAATTCAGGTTTTCAAGCTTGACTGCAAGCCTGTTTACTCACTGTGCAATCTTGCCAGCTCTCCATTAACCTAGTTCTTACCTGACTTTTTAATCATGTACTACGCTAAGAACCAGTCATTATGTACATATTGGGAACTTTTCTCCTATCCAGTCGTTATCTGAAGTCATTTAATTATGAGAACCTTGTCTCTCCTGAATTATGCATCCACATCCTCATTCCTGCAAGCTCCATTTATGTAGAATTTCTTTCCAAAACCTGTCTAGTCCTGTCTACCAAAAGCTGCTTCAAGGAGACAATGTGAAAAGAACAAACACATGTGGCTCATAGAGCTTTAGTTGAGCTTCAGACAAACCTCGGGACTATATTAACTCCACTGATGATGTTAGCTTGGGCTATACAGAATTGGCAAACGGTAAATACTTAACATGTTGGTTTTTTCCCACATCTTCTAGCTTTTTCCAGAGATGTGACATGTATAATGAGGCAGACATATATGATACAAAAGTTGAAGAGAGGAACAGTTGAGAAGAGTATTTGACCAAATGTTTCATTTTGCAATATATAAGGATATACACATCAGACAAAAATAAAGATTTGTATTAAATGGCAGTGGTACAAGCATGGGTCATTCACTAGCAACTGATATATCTGGAAAGTTAGTTCTAGAATGTGATTCTACCTGCATAATTTTAAAAATGACATTCATGATGATGTAACCTAAAATTGCCCCATAAAAATGTCACTACAATGGGGTCTGTGTTTTCTGCAGCACTCATGTAGAGCTCCGTATAATCTTCTTTTATTGCAGATATTTTGCCTGTGCCTCACATTTCCTATTTAATTTTAAGCTCCCAGAAGCCAGGGCTCATGCCTTCCTTACGTTTACCAAATATCACAGGATCTACTCAAAAATACTGCGCAAATTAGCCATATAAGTCTTGGATTTGAACAACTACTTAAAGTTAATGACTGCATCATGCACTTTAGGTGTGGTTTGACTATTAATTATCTCTGTGGGTCAACACCTTGCATCTGAATAATCTCCCTCTATACAACTGTTGTGAAGATAAATAGAAGGAGTTGTGATAACAACAACAACAACAATCTGAGTGTACACATAGAAGGTAAATCATTGTGATAATGTTTTCTTTTAATTTTGTGTAACAGAGTAAAATGTTAGTATACCACTGACATTCCACACCACCACACTACAAAGAGAAGCAAATATGTTAGCCTCTTAATTCTTATTTCTGGGTTTTCTGAGTAGAGTTATGCCTTGTCACAATAGTCATTCAAATATTCGTAGTGGAAACAAAAGAAAAGTGGAGACGGGAGGAGTGTAAACAGCCTCTAACTGGAGATGGGGACATCTAAATGTAGCCATCGGAATCAATGAAAGCTGATGGAATGAAAACATAAGTTGGGAGTTATTTCTGTATCTTCAGTCTGACCATGTACTGCCTTTTAAAGGTCTTGAGTTATTTTAAAAGTAAATTTCTGAGGGCTTTTGTCTGAAAACCTACAGGTTACAAATTTATAAACCTTAACATTGTAATCTAATGATGATGTCTACTAAGTCCTCAGTTTGCTAATACGATCCACTGTATACTGCAGAACAAACAAACTAAAGAAACACTCAGTCATAGAAATGAGTCTTTCCCATAGCCATGTGCATCCTCAGAATAAGGAGTGACAGATAGCCTTCACTGGGACTTCTCTGTGGTCTTGATGATTGATAGACACTTTAAAAGGAAATAGCTTTGAGGTCACAACATGTTGCAAGCCTTCTTTATCGGTCAACTTTCCTCTGTGTTGGCTTTTGACATTTTGGGTCTTAAGCCTGTGGGATGGAGAGATGGCTCAATGGATACTGTATTGTTATATCTATACAATTCCATAGGAGAAAAACCTCTGGGCATGTGTAGGTGAGTTTCTAGTTATGTTGAGTTGAGAAGATTCACCCTGAGTGTCAGTGGTATCATTTGGCAAGGACCTGAGTTTGATTCCCACTATGCACATATAACAGTTTGTATCCACCTGCAACTCCCATTCCAGGGGATTCAAATCGCTCTGCTTGGCCTCTGTGAGGCATCTGCACAAGTATAGCACATACTCCAGAGACACGATGATGTATGTGTCAATAGTAACAGTAAATCTCAAAAATGGAAGCCAAGCTTAAATACCAACCTATGAAATAATTACTGAGCTCTTGAGGAAAGGGGTAGGTTTGGAGTATCTTTAGTATTCTGTGAATCTGAGGTGCTTTTTCTTCTGAGTTTCCAACATTAATAGTTGTACGGACATCCTAGGACCCTATGAGATGACTCTGTCTCTGCTCATTTATTCACCATCTATTGAATACAAGCTTGCTTTTAACAGTTGCTAAACACTGATACACTGAAATCTCCACTTTCTGGAGCTACAGGATGATCACATACACATGTATTCTCATAACCAAGAAACGGAGTCTCACAAAGAAGCAAAAACTCACCCAAGTCAACCAACAGGTAAATGATTAGAGAGCAGATGTACAGATTACAAGCTTCTGTAATACTATGGTAAGTGGCCCCTGAGTGGTATCATCATGGTGCTATGAAAAGGGCCCATGGGATTCCATACAGGACTGGTTAAGTTGCAGGATCATTGACCCAGTGAAAATGTGAGGCCCTTGTTCATGAATAATGTATTTTGCAATAGCAACAACAGAGCATAAGACAGAGAAGGCTCTACTAAGTGTGAGAACCTTTGTGTGACTTCAGTGGTTATGTATGTAGGAAACTAGCTGAGGTTTTCTGATTTGGTCATCCTGGATTTAATTTAGCCCAAGGATTTGGCAGGCTTAAGGCCTAGAAACCTTCCAGGGTCTAGATCAGTGCCCTACTTCTGACCAAAGAAAGGCGCACGCAGTAAAGTCTCAATTCCAGCTTGCTGCTTCTGAGGAGTAGTGTGAACTTGAGGAACAGGCTCTGGGAAATGCTCTTTAATATCTTCCTTATCATCTGCTTTTTGCTCACAGATATGAGGTGAATTATTGTCTTTAACACCATGGCATGCTGCCTCACTTCAGCACTGAAAGGCCTGGGGAAACTGATAACGTTTTTCTTCTTCATAAGCTTATTGTTTCTGGCATTGGTTGTAGTGACAGAAGGCAGACTGGCAAAACTCCTGGTGATGGAGCCCAAGTTCATTGACAATTAAATATTCTCAGTTTTTAGTGGTTTCATTTGCATCCTTGAGTTGGAGAAAGCAAGGCACATCCAAATATTAAGCAGAAAAACTTGGACCTGTACCTAAGACAGAGAGAACACTAGGCTATTAGAGTCAATACAGTTACATGATCTTTAGTGTAATGGTCACTTAAACAAGTTTCCATTTAGGAGCAAAAAATTATAAGAGAAACAAAAAACAAAAACAAGGATGACAATTGAAAAAAAAATTCTTCTCTGCAGAGGAATAATAGCTATTTTGAACTCTACAAATTGCTGCTGGCTGCCTAAGCTAGCTGATGTTCTGTACAACAAACTGAGATGGCAATCTTGCAGCACACACTCCCTGACTCTGACAGCCATTGAGGTTGTTCTGCATTATCACATGAGCAATATATTTGATGCACAGTGGGGTGGTGCTTTGAGCTGAGCCATCCAGGCTGATTGAAGATTGTGCCAGTATTGCACACTTGTCTCTATTGTATTTACTCATTTATTTTCCAGAATACTTTTCCTGAGTGCCTCTTGCTATGGCAGCTGGAAGCTCTTACAAAATTTAAGGGACACATATATTATCTATCACTGCCTGCACTGTTGGCATTAAAACTCTAGTTACTGCCACACCACAGGACATTCTCCTACTGGGTTTATTGGAAGCCAGGTTAGTTATTCAATCATTTCCTTCTGGCCTCTGCTTCCCCAAAGCATTCCTGATGCTGTGAGTCTGGCCAGTCAAGAAGTCCACAGGACCCATTAGGGCGTAAATCTTAGTGCAGAAAGCATCATGACAATCAATATGATTTGGCAGGTCCTATCATATATCAAAAAATGTAGAAAACAGGAAAGACATAGCCATCACCCTCAGTGACTTTACACCATAGTTCATTCACTTGTCACTCAAGGAAGTCTCCAGTCAGGAAATGTTCTTGCCTCATTCCTGAGTGACTATATATTATGGCTTTTCTGGAATAGTCTCAATTTCAAATATACTGTCCTGCTGTCCCCATAAGGGTAACTGGACTTGTCAGAATTGTGTCTTGATACCTTCATTCTGATTTTTTCTTATCATTCTCATGGTGAAATTGAGATGTGTACACTTGCATGGGGTATGATACCCACTTGGACCTCAAAGTGTCATATATTGTAAATAAGAACTGGAGTGTAGACAACTAAGCCTATTATGATTTTAGCTGTCTTTCACAACAGAGCACATTTTTAGGTTTTTAATGTTTTACATTTAATATTGGTTTTATTATAAAGCTGTAGTTTTATCTAAAAGAACATGATAAATGTAAACAATGAGTCGTGATTAAGCTATTAGCTAACCTATCAGGTTTTATACACAGAACCTTACCATTGATCCTCAATATTGTGAAATACGCATTACTATTGACTCATCACAAGTCTCTGATCTTAAAACCTATTCCTTCTGTTTATCTAAAACGTTGTATATGTTTTCACAAACATTTCTCCTTTCTCTTCCTCAGTGTTCATTCTTGGCCTCTGGTAAGCATCATTTGACAACCTATTCCTGCACGTTCAACATTGCTCGAATCTACATCCATACATCCTCATCCCCTTTCTATGCCCAGTTTATTTCTCACAGCATAACTGCCTCCAGATTGACCCATGTTCTCCAAAATGATTGGGCTTCTTCCTTTCCCTTGCTGAACATTGTTCCATTGTGCATATAGTGTATGACCTAGTATCCTTTCACCCTCTGAGGAACAGTTAAGCTTTTGGTATTTTGCTTTTGTGAATTATATTTCAGTGAACCTGGGGAATACAGGTGTCTCTTCCATATATTGAGTTTAGCTCCTTTGTCTATATTCCCAGATGTAAGTTTCCTAGATCATATGGTAGCTCTATTCTTAGTAGTTTGCTTTTTCTTGAGAGATTTACATATCATTTTACATAATGACTCTACTCCTTTACTTTCTCACCAATGAGCTCCCTTTTATCTGCATCCTCCCCTACTATGTCTTTCATCTTGTAATAAAAGACTATTCTAAAACCATTTCAAAATAATGTCTTATATGTGACCACAGTGTGTAATAGCAATTAAAGTAGTGATGTTTTAATTACATTGTGTAACTCACCTAGTAAAAGGCCAGAAATATGGATCTTCTAAAGCCTTACCTTTGAAATCTCATCTCCTGGAACACTCAACTTGAAAGGATTTGCACTGAAGATTTCTAAATCCCCTTCCAATACTAAAACGAACATTGTCAGTGAAACTAGAAGGGGTGATATGGAGTGGCCAGAGAAAAACATGGAGTAAGCCTGAGATGTCTCTTTTGTACATCTGCTCTTCACTGTCTACTTTTTAGTGTACTAAATCACTGGAGAAATGACTTGTAATTTTCTTGAGACTGAAAGTAGTAACAAGTATTTATGAGAATTTTTTTTAAAAAATCTGATTTCTAGGTTTGATTATGTTCAGAATGCCTTGACAAATCATCTAATATGTCTGGATTTCCACTTGACCTATGGAATTATTCACTTGTTCCACATGACCAGAGGTCTCAATCCCCTGCCTCCAACAAGTTGGATGATTACACTGAGAGATATGAACCATTAAGAATTCAACTCTATTTCTAAACTTTCATTGAGAGATGTAAACCATTAGGAGTTCAGCTCTATTTCTAAACCTAAGGATCAGGAAGACATACATGCATTTGTTTTATTCTTTTTTTTTTTTTCACTTTACCACAACACAACTCAGTGCTGTTTTATTACTTCCTACATTCTGATTATCTTTGCCCAGCTTTCAAGATCTATACATAACTATTCTACCATACCTAGTAGATTCACAGGAGAAAAAAAGTAGAGTTTCATTATACTTGGCAGAAAGACCTTGAAGATAGAGCACAGGTTCAAAGTCATATACTGCCGGCTCATAAGCACCTCTCATGAAGATTACATCCTGAATATGGATCCTGTACAAGGATCCTTACAACTTGTAATCATGTTTAATATGCTTAAAACAAAAGAGAAAGATGTGTTGTAATACAAAAGCAGATCCAAGAACATTATACTGCTTGCCTATCACTTTCAAAGACATGTATGTTATAATTTAATTTACAATATGCTATAACCAATGAAAACAAACTGTATCTTTTGGAATATCCACGACCAAATAATAAAGTTATAGCACTACAATTCAGAAATTGCAGTTTCTGTGCCTTCATTTTCCCACTGTTAGTCTTGGTATAGAGCTACACATGGAAAATTCTGGCAGTACGAATTCAAGAAAACATTAAATAACCTTTATTGTAGGACTTTGGCATAATTCTGTTTTATTATTGGTTATTATTTATATCTTACTCATAATTAATGTAAAAGAACCTAATTTACAAAGTAAGCCATTTCATTGGTGCATATTTAAAAATATATATAGCAAAAAATTATATTTATGTGTGGTTCTCAGTACTATTTTCAGTGTAGGCCATCCATTAGATACCATGGGATTATATCCTCAATGGATATGGGGCTCCCTAGCCTTATAAAGGCAGAACTCAGCTCCCTCTTCTTCCTGACCACTACTAAATAAACATTCTTGACAAATATTCTTGAAATACAGACACTGACATTATCCACATTCATCCCTCAGGCAATTTGTGTTCTTACTAATAAATAACAAACTCCAAGAAATAAATGCAGAAGCTCACAACTAAGTTTGTACTCAAGGACAATTTTCCCCATGCTCATCTGCTAAGTAGGATATGCTGTAGGTGACTGGTGATATACCTTACAGCTAAGTGTGATATTTTATACAAAAGAAACATAACATTTCTTGTGAAAGTTTGTTGAACTTTAAAATGCAGTGTCTTTTAAAATTCATACCTTCTACTCTCACCTTCCCTCCTTCCTCCTATTTGTCCTATATCTCCCCTTGGACAGTTTTGCTTATTTTGACATGGTCCATGATGGAAGCAGTGGGAGGAGATTTCTGAGACCTTGTGAGAAATCTCCAAGTAAACAAGACAAGAGTCTTGCAAACTCTGTTCCTCTATAACATGGGTTGTTCTTGAAACGTGTTTTCATGGTTCTTTCAGATACAGTGGATAGAAGTGAGCTTACTTCAGCTGTTGTTATTCATATGCCTCTATGGAAAAGCATGATTTTGCCAAGTGCAACTTGTACTTTTGATTGTACACTTTACTTGTGTGCTTCTTTACTCTCAGAGTATAAATTGTCTGATGCTCTGAATAAAGTTGGCTGTTTCATGAGACTTCAATCTGCCTCGTTTTCAGACCCTTAAGGGTTCATGCTACCAATGAAAGTAGTAAACACACATGGACTCTCATGTCACATACATATACATATATAGTTTGTTGTATTTATTCAAAATCTAGGGCCCAGAAATGAAAGAAAAAATAATATTTATTCTTCTGACACTAGCTAAATTTCTCTAATATGATTATCTCCAATTGTATCCATTTTGCTGCAAGTGATATAGCTTCATTCCTCATGGCTAGAAAAAACAAACAAACAAACACATCCACTATGCATATTAATTATTCTTTTTTGACCTACCACTGTTCTTAGATACACAGAGTAGTTATGTAAGTAAGCACTTTTAAATAATACTGCTGAGGCAAACATGTTTTGTTTCTTAGAAATATCGATTTTCATAGACTAGACGGTGACTAGCTTTTATTCTCATTAAGCATTCTTTTAATCTACCTGCCTACCAGAGATTTTTGCTATTGTTTTCTTAATGACTCATTCTGACTGGAATAAGATATGGAACATAGAAAGAACGCAACATACAAAACTAAATAATAAGAAAGCAAATGGCCCAATCAACAAATGGGCTGAGAAAATAAACCACTCTCAAGAAATAAACTGCAAATGGGCAATAATGGAATCTAAATGAAGTCGCCATATAATGAGGGAGAGAATGCCTCAACTGGACATCTTATGACACCAAGTAAAACCTCCAAGGTCAGGAATGAGTTACATCTTGTTAAATCATTGGCCAAGTGGAGGCTCCAAACATCTCAGGCTATTTTCAAGGCCACTGATTGTTCTATACAACCTGATGGTAAGGCACATGGCTGAAGACAAAAATTTACTTATGGCATCAAACACAGAGAAGTTGAGCTGGTACCCAACTAGACACTTCACTCCTACTGACTAGTGTTCATGGTATTGGAAAATACTCTGCAAGCTACCAGAAGAGAAAAGTGGACATCAATATCATCCAGCTACCAACCATGAAAACTATAAAAGTGACTTACCTGCAAGGTATCCTGATACAATAATGGCACAAATGGTATGGGAGTAAACAACAATTACCTATGTGACTTTAAGGTCCACTCCATGAGATAAAATCCATACTACATGCAGCTAATGTGGTCAAGAACCCAAGACTAGACAGATCATGAGCCCTAGAGGAATACCTACTACTGTTACTTTGCTAAAGCAACATAGCAATCAAACTACTCCTAATGAAATAGTGCTATACCAGTAAGTCAGTGTACGGAAATTAACAGAGTCCCAATTAACAGACAGTGTGCATAGTGTGAGGGATTTTAAAACACACAGTCTTGAATTTGTGTCCTTATAAAATCCCTACTCACAAGGCTTATGGTTTTGTGTATAAGAGAATGTAAAAAGTTTGTAAGTTGTCAGAGGTGGTGGATAATTCCAACAAAACAGAATCTTTAAGATACAACAGGACTCATGAATAGATAAACTGTGCACAAGCTCAAGCCAAACAGGGTCCTAGCACTGACAGTGGGAAATTGACATGGGCTCTACTCCTCATCAAGAAGGAACTACTTGAAATTAATTCTAACTGGCAAAGGGTAAAATCAGTTTTCTCCAATAGTATATCAACCATTTTCTATTGCAGGCTCAATACCCAGGAGTAGTTGGCCAAAACAAAAAAACTCTATGATTTTTTTGTGAGATTTTTGTCTGTTGCATTTTTTTTTGACATTTTTTTTGTCTGTTTTATTTTGAATTTTTGGTTGCTTTTGAGAGGATTTTTGAAACAGAGAGAAAAAATATAAAGTTGAGTGGGTAGGGTGGTGGAAAGGATCTGGGAAGAGTTGGGAGAAGGAAAATTAATAAATATATAAATATGGCATTAATAATTAAGTAACAAACAATAAAGATAAAGTACAAAATGAAAAAGGCAAATGACCAATAAACAAATTTTAAAATATTCAAACTGCTAGCCATTAGAGACTTATAATCAGAGGGTTACAAAGAACTTTTAGTGTCTCCAGTTATTTTTGAGCCTTCTGACTTCTTTGGTTGGCAGTGAGGTTTCAAAGTAGAGCAAAATTTCCATGCATAATATGCATGGTGATCCTGTGTGGGACCTGTCATAATGGTGATCATAGCATGATACAACTGGGGAGGAAACAAAAGGTTGCATTTGTAGCAAACTCTCAGTCAATCCTGACAGCGCTCTATACTTCATATCCTGAGAGGCAAGGCTGCAAGTATACTATATCTGAATCTGCAAATACAAAATTCATTACCATATTGTAAAGTGCTTTTGTATGTCAGCTCTATGCATTGACAACCTAGGTTGAAGTCTGTGATTTTTCCATGTGCCATTGATATAATCTTGGGCAAGATATCACCTCTTCTCATGCTTTGTATCTTCACATTGTCAAGAGGAATGAACCTAGTGCACAAGGCATTATCCAGGATACAGGGGTGTCTCTCTAAGTGGTAACAGCCATTATATTGGGAATAGACTATATTTAAATCTATACTGAAATAGAAGGAGTTGGTATGAAGGCTCTGGAGTCCATGGTTGAGAAAGACATCCTTATTCTTGCTACTTTAGATGGGAAAAGACTTAAGGCAGCTGGTTGTTAATTGCTTTTCTCAAGTATCCATATCCATAACAGCTGGCATGAATATAAATAAATAAATACAGAGCAGAAAACAACCAGGCATGTGTGCCTGCCAAAAAATGGTTATACCCCAGATAAAGATTAAATTGTTAATATCACTGACTGGATAATCTTAAAGTCATATGATATTAGTTGAACTGTTCTGATTGCATTTAGCAATTCTTCCTTCTTTGGGTAACAGTTTGGGCTAGGATTTAAAACATAATTTACTATCAGAATAAACTGAAAAGCAAACATTCACATGTGTTTTGAGTCCCAGTGGCTTAATCTTTTTCTTATTAGAATCATATAAGAAATGTTGGTATGGCTCCACTATATACTTAATTGCTAAGAACCCCTTTGGAGTGAAATCCTAAGCCAACTGTCCAATGGTCTCTGAAACATACAGCACTTTGGGATTAAAGGGGTTGTGGGCAAATCTAAGTTGTCTGTGGGACACTTCAACTGTGTTCAGAATTTCTCCATAAGCAACATACTGTGAATGTGGCTTCCCTGAACAAATTTATAATTCATTTCCAGGCAGTAATACCTGGAGGCTAAAGCATAAGTCTTGGAAGCACTAAATCCCTTTACCAATCCTAAACTGATCTAAGACACAGTTACTTTTAAATCATTTCATTTCTACAGTTCCTCGTGTGCAAGGAAAGGATTAAGGATGCCCATCTCACCTCAGCAAAGCTCTGGGACGAATTAATTATTGTTCTTAAATGGCTGCAAAGAACTATCACCCAGAAATGTATACGGCAAAGGGATGCTTACAGAACACATATGCCTCAGTTGGAATCTAAGTAAATGCCAGAGAAAATTGATGACAAATATCACAAAGCAAAGTATTTACTCACCAGGGATGGAGTAGTTGTATATCCTGCAAGAAGATGAAGGAGGGCTTAACACGTGGGCAACATAAGCTTCTGACTTAAGAAAAAGGATGTGAGTTACCCAGGAGCTTGGAGAGAGAGGTCTTGCTAAGGTGTTTCATTCAAATCATTGGAAGTAAAGACAATTGTCAAACACTTGTTGATTCATTCTTTTTCTCTGACAACTTTATTGTGAAAAAATAGCACTTCATCACTCAATGCTCTCTGTCACAAATGAAAAGTCCAACAGGGCACTGATTAACTTCTATGCCAAGAAGATAATGCTCTATGGTTCTAACCCAGGAGGGGAGACAAACCTGTAAGATAATGATCCTGGTGTGACATCAGAACCTTCATGGCACAATAATGCACAGAGGTGCGGTAAGAACAAGGTGAGCTTGCGCCTGCCACAGTGAGACACAGAGCTGAGAGCAAGGTTTCAGAAGATGATGCTTAAATGGAAAGTCAAGTATGAATCACAATTTGCTGAGTCCAAAGCCTAAAAGAATAAAAAATAAAAATAAACCTCTTATCGACACAAAGTCAGAAACTAAAAGGCTAATGTTCCACCCTCTTGTGCTGATAAATGTTTATGGCTCTTCTCTCTGGTAAGGGAAATTCAGAGTATTCTAAGAAGTGTTCCAAGTGGAACAGCGGACAAGATGACAGGGCAAGAGCAGGTTTCTACAAGATTTTACTTTAGCAAAGCTCTCTTCAGAGCTCCTCTATGGATCTCTTCTTTCCACTTTTGAGAGAATCCAATGTGTCTGATGTTGTGTTCTTGTTATCCTTATAAATGCTTTATTGAAAAAGAAAGAATACAACCAAGAAATGAATAAGTCAAATTATCCATATCTACAGATGGTACAATCCTATACTAAAAAAAATAATAAAATAAAATAAAATAAAATAAAATAAAATAGCATCAACAAAGACTCTACCAGAAGGCTCTTAGCTCAGTGAGTAAAGAAGCAGCTTGCAAAAACAAGTAACACACACACTCCTAAGATGAAATTGCTTCAGAAGAAGCTGAGAATATTCCATTTGCAACAGAATAAAAATAAAAAATAAGTACAATTCAGTCACATATTTAGCTAAATATGATAAAACTTTCTATAATGAAAAGCATAAAGCACTGAGGGAAGACCTCAGAAAAAATTCTGGAAAGGAGGGAGACTGTTCACATTCACAGATTATCAAAATAAGAATTTTTGAAATGACCATACTACCAAAAGACACACACACACACACACACACACACACACACACACACACATATATATATATATATATATATGTATATATAATTTCAATGAAATCTCTAGTACCATTCCAATGATACTTCTTTTCACAGATGTAAAATAGACAATACTAAAATTTATATTTGGACACACAGATCATAAAGAACCAAAGCCATCATGAGAAAGAAAGTGCAGCCCTGGAGATACTAAACACAGTGCCTGATTTCAAACTATACAATAGAGCCATACTAACATGGCATGAAAACAGGTACAAACTCTGGTGGAATAGAACAGAAGCAGAAATAGACACAGAAATAATAGACAAGAGTATCTACACCCCAATGCTTTTTGACAAAGGTGTTGGGGAAACAATAGCATCAATGGAAACAACAGAGCACCTTCAGCAAGTAATGCTGAGGACACTAAACACTCAACAGTAGAATGAAACTAGACCTAGGTCTCTCATCACACACACACAAAAATGATTCACAATGGAATAAAAAGCTCAATGTAGCACACAGAACTTTGAAACTACAATAGGGAAACATAGGGGAAATGCTTCAACATTCAGATAAGGAACTGACTTTTTGAATAGTCTCCAACAGCTCAGGAAATAAAGCCAGTCTTTGATCAGTGGAATTGTATCAGATTAAAATGCTTTGACGCATTAAAGTGGGTCCTTTGCCAGTTATTCCTTCAAGAGATAATAAATGATTAACTATATAAAGAACTCAAAAAATAAAACAATGAAGTCAACAATACAACCAACGAATGGGCAGTGAAATGAGCAAACAATTCCAATGAAGAAATACAATAATTGGTGGTCCATAAAAATGACTCAATATCCTTAGCCACCAGATAAACGCCAATCAAAATGACACTGAGTTCATTTTACTTTTGTCAAAATTACATCATGAAAATAAACAACCAAATTGGACAGGTAAAGAATCAAACATGGCTAACTATAGAGATTTCTTCAAGCCCAAGTTTATCATGATACTATTCATAAAAGCTAAAATATGAAATCATATAGATGTCCATCAATGCAAGAACAGATACAGAGAATACAAGATACTTCTCTCTCTCTCTCTCTCTCTCTCTCTCTCTCTCTCTCTCTCTCTCTCTCTCTCGTACACATAGACATTTGGTTAAGTTTGTGCTTCAGTATTTATTTACAGAATTTTAGTCGGTTGCAAATGGGACTTTCCTAGCTTCTCTTTGGAAGGAAGGAGAGGAGATAGCAAGAAAGAGAGAAAGACAGACACAAAGAGCAGAGAAACAAACACAGAGTCAAAGATCATGCAAGGTAATGGAACTGGATTGGAACTGTGGACCATCATGTTAAATGAAATAAGCCATACTCACAAATCCACAAAGACAAATATTAAATGCGTTCTTTCTTATAGGAAGTCTGAGAGAGAGAGAGAGAGAGAGAGAGAGAGAGAGAGAGAAGAGAGAGAGAAATATCTAGAATTAAAATAGGCTACTACTGATAGGAAGAGGGTAATATGGAAGACAATAAAGGGATGAGGGGAATATTGAGAGCTCAAGGAGACTGCTCCTAAATAAAGAAATGGGCCATCAATTTGAGTGCAAATGCTCCTGTCTTTAGCTTTTTGGATACCCAGACTTACTGATTCTCCTTGACTGTATTCAAAGCAGCTGTGTCCCCCACCTTTAACAAATGAGTATAGCTGTGTCCTTTAATGTAGAGTTATCTTGAGCATCTTTCTATTACCTGGGGCAGAATATAGTCGAAGTGAGGTACCTTTGCATATCCTAAGCTGCAGCTCTCACAGGCACCTCAAATCTTAGATAGCATTCCTCCTAGAAACTCATGTGTCACTCAGAAGAGGAGTAGGAGGAGATGGGAAGTTTGGAAAAGAGACACAGCAGGAGAGCAATTCCCAGAGAGGAAGTGATAACAGAGAAATGAGATATGTGGGCAATTTAAGAAGATGTCTCAGTACTTAAGAAATAAAGGGATCATCATATGTAATGGTAGAATAATAATCCTCTACTAATCACCCTTTGTGTGTGTGTGTGTGTGTGTGTGTGTCTGTGTGTCTGTGTGTGTGTGCATGTGAGAGAGAGAAGGGGGTGGATGAGAGAGAAGATGAGAGAGAGACAGAGAAAGAGAGAGACAGAGAGAGCGAGCAAGCTCAGGTCAGTTGCAGCTAGGTCACAAGGATACGTGTATCTTTAGAATAAAGTCTTTAATCGCCTGATGGATATGGAAAAATAAATTACTGTGGCAAAATGTAATAAACGTTAAAGGGAAAATGATGAGGGTAATATAACTACATTGATTTAACTAGGATGATAGAGAGGAATCGTCTGCTTTATAGGTTTCTGGATGTCTATTAGTGGCTCTGTATTAAGGAATAGGGCTGTTCTCTTGATATACTTAAGAGCTGTCAGTAATTCCTATTTCACAGTCCGCTGCTTCAATTCAGAAAGTGTGTTCCAGCCCTTGGTGACCCCATCCAGGAGGCAGTGGAGGGTGACTAGCTGCTTGTGGTTCACGTTCAGACAGCTCTCCAGTAAGCAGCTGTATTGTTCAAAATTGGGTTGTATTTAAGGGGATCCAGAGGCTCTCGCCTCCCCCTCCCTACCCGGCCACCTTGCTGGACTACACTGACATTTGTTTTAATGACTCAGTGTTGGGCTCATTACATCCTGATATTTTCTGGAGAGAGTGGCCTCCTTGGTGGGTGGAAATGGTAATTAAGGACATTTAGGGAACAGGCTCTGTGCCAATACCTGGGGGCATATATCCCCAAGAGATAGGACACCTTCCTGGAATAAGGCAATAGAGGCACGCTTGAGGCAAAACGTCATTTTCCCACTATGATCATGTCACCAAACTATAAAATGTGTCCTACAGTTCTCCTACAGCCTACAGAATTAAGTCCAAAATATGAGGAAGAAAGAAACTCATTTCTGGTCATTTATGAGCACTCCACATTATGTTGGTAGTTTCTAATGTCAACTTATTCACACTCACATTAATGATTCTTAAATAAGGCAGCTTTGTGACTCTTCATAGCTGAGCTACGGTCTCTTCAGTAATCTTTTTCTTACCCCTTCATCTTTCCGTAGAAGAGACCACATGTTCTATTTTCAAATGTTTAAATGAGGATAGCACACGTGAAGTGTCTGGACCTGGCTTCTTAGCCCTATACTATGTGTCTTTGGCCCAGGCAAACAACATTTCTGAACTCCAAGGGCAATCTCAGCAAAGGTGGCAGAGTGATCCTTAACCAGGAGGGGGATTTTCCCACTTTGGTGTGAGGGTATTCACCATATCTGGTGATATTTGAGGATGCTGCAAAGGGATTGGAAGGTGCTAGAAGCATCCAGTGGGTAGAGCAGATGGTGCTATTAGCAGTCTTCTACAAAAAGTGATTATTTTGCTCAATATGTTTTCGTGCTGAGCTTGAGAAAATAAGACCAAGGTCACTGAAAAGGACATTTACTGTCCTGTCTCCTAGCACCACTTATTGTCTTAGCCCTATTTCTTCTTAAGAATTTTCTTTGTTTGTTTATTTGGTTTTTGGGGATGGGATACTTTTACCCCAGCTTATACATGGAAGTCAGGGGACAGCTTGATATGAGTCATTTCTCTCTTCCACTATGTAGGTTCCACAGATCAGACTCAGGTCCTCAGGCTTCACTGTAAATGCCTTTACTCACTAAAGCATTTTGACAATACTCTCTTCTCTCCATTTCTCACATTCTAGCCAGCCTGATCTTCTTCCAGAATCTCTTTATCCCCACACATAGGATGCTTTCCTTTCACCCATCTGCTAGCCACACTGTGGGCCTCAGGCAAGAAGGATACTCACACTACTCTCCCACTTGAGATTAGGTATCCATGACCTCTGCATCAAAGCAATTCAAGCATGGATTTTTGTTCCAAAATGAGCTAGCTTTTCAATTGTTATCTGTTGGCCCAGGTCTCCTTTTACTATTCATGAGAGCCATCATTTATTAAATTCCCATTACTTAGATAGCACTGTCTTTTCTAAGATTTATTTTTTAAGATGCTTTCACCCAATCTTTATACAATTTTGCAAAGAGAAATAGTATTTCCATTGAAATCGAGAAACTTTGAGATAGGACATAGCTTGTAGAAGGCAACCTTCCATCTCTTAGTTATAAAGTTTAATCTTTGTTCTTATAGGTGGGCATTCCTGGAGTCAAAGCAGATACATATGACTCTAAATCTATGAGCAATTTTTATAAATGAGTAGAAACCTCTCAATCTCTCTTTCTACAATGGTGTATTAAAGTAAGCCAGTAGTGACAATGGTTGAGAGAGAATTTACTAAAGCTTTCGAGACAAGAAATCTCACGTTCCTGTGCTAATCAGCTTAATGGCTGCAGATTCAGGCAGGGACTGAGGGGTAAGAAAAAGGCATTTGACTCCTACAGGGAAGAGTTGTAGAAAAGCCTTCCACGATTACAGAAAGTTAGTTCCGTGGATGTTCAAACAGCCCTCTAGTTGATCACTGAGAATTCACTGTGCCTTTGTCATGGTGCCAAATGATTGTTTCCAACTGTATGTGTCAACATGTGTGTGAAGCATGGCCTTGGAAGTAGCACAGTAGGGAAATAACAGTTGTCAGAAGTCTGATTACAGATACAGTGTTTGTTCTCAAGGGGACACCTTCCTTCAACCGGTATTTGAGTGTAGAGTCCTGGCCAGAGGTCTCAGTTCTTTGCTACTTTGGCTCTAAGAGGGCTTCTTGAGTGTCTATGTTAAACATAACCAATTTGCTTTACAGTGAGTTGGGCAAGCAAGAGAGATCATGCTCTGCTTCTTATCGTCTCATAAGTTTCATCATATTAATATTTCCATGCTTAAAATGTAAGACAAGACTAGCCCTTTATGGCACAAGAAGAAAAGCCCCAAAGACAAAAATTCCAGGAGGTGAGGATCCCTGGGATACAACATTGATGAAATTATTTAAATATAGTATAATCTATAGAGATTTCCTAGGCTATTGGGCTCATGAGTATGTTTGCCAGTTCTCTGGGATATGAAACCTTACTATGGGGCAGTTCAAACAGACAGTGTGCCATGTAGATAAGATGCAGAGAAAGATGCAGAGTTTGTATCCCACATCTCTTCTGGAATGCAGGGCCATGGAGCTGAAGGGCTGACTAGTAGAGATCCCTGAAGCTCTCAAGATCAACAGGTGAATCAACAACAGAGACTTCAAACAGAACCCAGAAAATGTGGAACCCTCACAGAAGAAGAAAAACATACTGATTGTTATTTTCCTTCCAAAAACATTGAAGATTTGTTGATGTGGAAGCCCCTCTCTGACAGGAGGCTTTGAACTTGACCAACACTGGTAGGCAGACTGCAGCTTCCTAAAAGATAGCAAGGGAGAAGATGATAGCATGACAGTTCAGGCTAGAACAACAGCCAATTCTAGCATGGAGCTAATAGCTTTATTGGAAACATGAATAGAACAACACAGCAATGGTCCCATGTAAGAGTGAATACATTTTTGAAGCCCCAGTAATTTCTTGGAAACCAAAGCCAACATTATAGGTACCATCAATATCATGTTACTAAGAAGAAAGAGTGAGTGGTGTGACTAAGAACCAACTCAGCTTTCACACATAGGCTGTAGGATCAATGTTATGTTTGACAGCTTGATTTGTGTCTTTTAGTATTTAAATTCCTTATGTTGTTAGTTTTTTCACTTTTGGTTTGGTTTGGGGTTTTGTTTGTTTGTGACAGAGTCTTATGAAGCCCAAGCTGATTTAGACTCTCTTTGTATTCAAGGATGAATGTGAACTCATAAACTTCCTGCATCTACCTCCCCAGTGAGGTCAATATAGACTACATTGAATTTCAGATGTTCCAGGGATCCTTATTAAGAAGGAATATCAGGGGAAACTTTTTATTATGGATAATATGCCTGTAAACAAAAATTTGTATTTATTTATTATGTGTAATTCTGAATTGGAACATGGAACAGAAACCATCCTAGAAGTGTGGGTCCAGTAGTGGCTTGGTGGCTTCTTTAACAGTATGACTTCTATAGATTCTTATTACTCACTACCTGTGTAACTTCTTCAAATTACAGTTCATGCTTTGTTTCTTTATCCAAAATATGTAACATTACTAGTATTTCCTTAACCAAGACCTTTAACTAAACAACAAACATGAAGTGTTTTCCCTGGGACCAGCATAGTCATGTGTTACATAATGATGCTATAGTTAACAATGACCCACATGTTTAATAATGGTCCCATATGATAAGGATCTGAAAAATATCATATCACCTGGCTGTATCATAGCCATGTTCACAGAGATTAATAAATTTGCCAAGTGTTTGTGGCAATGTTCTCTACACAAAACCACTGAACACACCATATGCATAACTATGTATAGTGTGTGAGAGTAAGACATGGTAATGGCAACAAACAACTATGGTTTATGTTATCTAGTTAGTACACTGTACTTTTTCATCATCATTTGAGGGTATATTTATTAGTAGCATATAAAATAGCGTGTTCTTTTGTACTGATAGAAGCCTCATTTGTCTCTGGTTTGCCAGGTCTTTTGACTGTATTATATTCTCTTAATCTTGATTTAATCCTGTATTATTATCACCATCTGTATTTGTATGTGTGTATATGTACATATCAGAAGGATAAAATAGATGTACATATATGTGTTTGTATTTATATATATTGAATTATAGGAGGATGTTTGCCATATAGCCTATAGCCTTGATCAACAAGAATCTACTATCCAGGCTTCTATTAGTACACCCTAAACTAGATGATCACTGCCTGGTGCCTTTCTCAGAATGTGCTCCTATCATTAAGCACCAAATACTGTAACATACTTTGAACAGATGTTATTTATCATTAATTAGAATTGGCTCATGTTTTGCAGAGTATTGCCTGTTTTGGCATTTGTTTTCTCTTAATTCTTTTAACAAAACATTGAAATAGAATAAAATGGATTTTTTTCTTTTTAAATGTTGGAAACATATCATGTTTCACAAAAAATACACTCCATGTGACAGCTAATGTCACACTAACATTACAAACTATCTCTGCTTGGCTAAATTGCAGCTAGCTGGAGAAAGATTCATTTTCTCTGAGGTTAAAACTACAAAACAAAATCATAGAGTGACGTGTGTGTAGACTAAAAGTGGGCACCGCACCAAGTGCCGGACTCCACAAGAAAAGGGGGAGCAGAGCCAGATGTGTCACATGCTGGGAGAGCAGCTTTAGGCTTATCACATGTGGTGATCACCCTGTCTGCTTAGGTCCATCCGGCTGGGCTGGTGGGAGCCTATCAGCAAAGCATCTTCCAAAATAAACCAGGCCCATGGATCTGTCAGTAACAGGGCATGTGGTGCTACTCATAAAGGATCAAGGGAAGAGCTTTTCTGATTTCTTTGCAATAACTTCAACAGATTAAGTTGCAACTCTAAGAAAGCAGGGAGCTGAGATACCTCCCACTGCAGAGCATGTGCTTCCAACCAGTCGCCAGCCTGGCTATTAATAGATTTTCCACTCTAAGTGTTCTTACTCGAGTGACTGAAAGTGAAAGTGATGAAAAGAAAGTAGCAATTATGACTCTGACAAGTTCTTGCGGACAGCTGTTGGTCTCTACAGCCATTTTTTTTTCAGACTCTTAGTTGTCTTTTCCTTGTTTCTCTTCGAAGAGTGAAACCATGCTGAATAGAGACATTGACAGCAAAGCAAAGAGCTCCTGGGATTAGGGAAATTTCTTCCTCCACTGCCCAAGTAAGATGAAAACAGCTTCTCCCATGACTAGACTCAGGACTGCTTCTAAGCCCTTCACCCTCTCTCTCAACCAAAGATAAGTTGAAGCATGAAACTTTGCTTAGCATTCTGTCTAAACCCATGGATATAGTAGAGTCGGACTCAGTTGTGGTTAACTCATAATACAGTTACTTAGCCTATATTTCAGGGCACTGGTTTTTGAGCAATGTGAAGGTTAAAGCCATGTGACCTCTTATATACTACATATACCTGAACCCTTGATTCCCATCCCAAAGAGATACTGACTGAGACACATGCAGTGCCTATGTAAACACATTTCAAAAAGCATTTCCCAAGGATGTTGGGATGGCTCAGCAGTTAAGAACTCTTTTGGATCTTCCAGGGAATCTTAGATCTAAGATCAGTTCCCAGCATTCACACGGCTCACAACAATCTGTAACTCCAGTTTCAGGGGATTTGGCACCTTCTTCCAGCCTCCCCAAGAACCAGCACATATCTGGTGCATGCAAAGTATGTACACATACAAATATTCATATACACATACTAGAGTAAACATAAAATCTTTAAAGGAAAAAGGTTGTAGGGAGTTTCCAAAAACAAACAACCAAACAAACAAACCCACCACCACACATGGTCTACGGGAAGCTTGTCCAAAAGGTCATCGGCATGACTTTGCTGCTCGTCTTACTCTGAGCTATGCTACACAGCTCTGTCCTAGAAAAGACACAAAACCTAATCTTCCCTCTTAAATTTCTTCCTTCAACCCTTTGCTTCTTTTCTTCACAAACCATGTAGATGATAGGATTAAGACCGGAAGAATTGGAAACTGGGAAGCTATGTTTAAAACAAAACAAAACAAAACAAAAAAGATAGGATGGGAATAACCAGAGTGAGAGGCATAGGAGAGGTTAGGAGCATCGAGCTCTAGAGCCACAGAGCAGAGCGATTGGGTGCCCTTTTTCATTTAATTTTTCATCCAATATATTTTGATTGTGTTTTTCTCCTAGACCAGCTCCTCCCAGGTTGTCCTCTACCTCCCTACCTACCCAACTTCATGTTCTCTCACCTGAAAGTCCTGGATCACAAGTTCTTAAGTCATTTTATGCCATAGTATTAATTCTCAAAGTATAATCTGTAGGCTCCCAACAGCTCTCTGAACTTCTCGAGTCCATATGATCGGAACAGATTCCTCAAGATGACCAAGCTATTTATATAAGAGGTGATATTGATATTGAAGGTCCGTTGATAATGGATGTTGGGTGCTGAATTTCACTGGCATGCCCTTGCAGTGCATTTTTAAAGGGCAACTTCACATAAGATCGATTCAAAAGAAGAAAAGGAGCATTAATAATTTTACTAAATCTTGATCCCCAGTTATATACTTTTTAAGAATATTATACTTGACAAAGTAGGAAATAAAAACAAAGCAATTATGTCATATACCTCAACTATGAGAATTTTCTGGAAGAAACACTGTGTGATTGTTGGAGCTGCAAACTGAACAAAACCACTTCTTTCATAAAATATTTTGTTTCTTGAAAGAATGATAGACAGACGAACTATGGCTGCTCAACTGGGTATTTGACCTGGGGAAAAATGAATGGAGCAAGCCTGTCATTTCAAGAAAAAAAAAAAAAGAACTACATTTGTCAACAATGATACAATTGCAACTTTCAAAAGAAAATGGAATTTTTGCAGTTTCACAAGGAGCTCGCCATATCTGTAATAATGATGGATTTGACATCTATCGTGTGCGATGATAAAATGTACCAAATTTGGAAGATCAAATGGATTACCAATTTTTTTCCAAATGATTTCATAGCATAACATCCTTCATAGGTGTAACAATTTAAAGTTCAACTCAGACTGGGGAGCTTTGAATCTTCTGTTGTTCATTGACCAGTAGTCACTGCATAGTTATGGGTAATAGTATAATAACCAAATTTAAGCAGTTATCCTAGCCAGCACCTCACTATTATTCCTCATTCCTTTGTGGTAAGCTTGTTTAATATGCAGTGTATTACTGCCAACCATTGTCACGTGGGTGGATAAAACTCTGTAGTATATATCTTAATAGGATGCTATTTGGTCATAGGGCTCCTTAAACTAACAGAAAACTTTGAAATGGATAATGAGGAGTCTTCAGAGACACTCCCACCCTCTATGAAAATGACTCTTTATATGTGTGCTCTAACACTGTCTTCTTTGTATCTTAAGGTATTATCAGTCCTTTTCAATGAAATGTCACTGCATAAATCAGCCACACTCCAGGGTAGACCCCACAGTCAGTAGTACCTTGCTACCATGAAGCAGACCGTCTTTTCTGTGGGTTTTGATTTGCTGTGTATATTTTTGGTACTTTTGTCCTTTTGAACTATATGGGGGGGGCAGATTTTTGGAGCAGCCAGAAAAAGGGGACATTAATGAAGCAGGTAGATAAGGAGATAAGGAGAATCGGGGAGAAATGGGTGAGAAGAAAGAATGTAATTAAAATAAAAATAAAAATGACCATTCTGGTTTATTCTACTAAACAAAGGACTTTCTTTTTGCTGTAGAAAAAGCTTCTGTATAGTCCTTCTGTGTCAGGATGTCAGGATACTAGTTATTGCTGGCAATATATATATATATTGCCTACATGAAGAGGCATATATATACATATAAAAAGCTTTCTAAATTATTATTTGTCAATTATGAAAGCTTTCTAAAGATTGACAGGTATTAGATATTTCTAAATTGCACATGGTTACAGATTTTTCATAATAGCTTTCATCTTGTAGATAGTGTTTTGCAAAGCCTTAGAGCTAAGAAAAAATCATGAAGATCTGTAACTAACAACAGCACAAAATAAGCTGAGAGGACGTTGTGTTAACTAAAACCAACCAGGGTGAGAAATTAATCGTTCCCTCATCACTAGGTGCCATCTAGAAACTGTTGGTCTCATTTTACAGTCGTCTCTGTTCTGCTACACTCATTCATGTCCCATGCTCTCTACACTAGTGTAATTTTATAATGTCTTAAAGTCATTTTTTGTTTCTAGTATTTAAAGTTCACTTGGGGGTCAGAGGCAAGGTGATTGCTTTGAGTTTGATGCCAGCCTTGTCTGTAAAGCAAGTTGCAAGCCAGCTAGCAGCCAGATCTATATAGTGAGAGGCTGTCGAAAATGAAAGACAGAAAGACAGACAGAAAGAAAGACAGACAGACAGACAGGAAGGAAGGAAGGATGGAAAAGAAAGAATGAGAGAGAGAGAGAGAGAGAGAGAGAGAGAGAGACAGAGAGACAGAGAGACAGAGAGAGACAGAGAGACAGAGAGAGAGAGAAATCAAAGTGTTCTTTGGTCCATGGTCCTTTTTCTCCTCTCTCCCCAAGCCCCCAATGTTCTCCTTGGTGTGCTGTATGGAGTTTGCAGTGAAGAGTTTCAATAACTTTTGTCAAATTTTTCCCTATGTAAATCAATTTGAGGTGCTGTTATGGTGGAATTATTTTTTAGTTCATTCTCTGATTATGTTCCTTTATAGAGAACTCTGCAGAATATATATAAATGTTGGCTTCACATTGAAAAAACATAGAGACCCTCTGGAAGTATAAACTAGAATGTTCTCATCTGAAAATGGAGAGAGAGGGGTGAGAAGGGGATGGTAAGAGGTTTGCCAGGAGTCACAAAGAGCAAGAATAAGACCAGTGGATTTTAGTGTAGCAGATTATGAAACATTCATATATGGTCTCAGATTCTCACTGCAATTAACCTTTAAGAAACTAAGACTTTCTAAAGTTCTGTGTGGCATCAAAGAAGACTATCTATAATTATTTATAAGGCTATTAAAAACTCCCTTTTTCCCCAACTACAGAGTTTGAGATGGAATGCAAAGACAGACATGAGAATTCTGTTGTCCTCTATGAAGCTGCTATTGAAAAAGATCTGCAAGAATACAAACGTATCCTATTTTTTTACATGTTCCCTATTTACTGTTGCGTCTCTTAAAATACCACCTTTCCCAACGATGTTTGGTTTTTCGGAATCATCAGATCGGCACAGAATAGGGTCAGCATCTTCTTTTAACTAAAATTCCATTAGGATAGATATTTTTGGAAGATTCATCTATTTTTATTTATATTGCCCTATGACATCAGATATTTATGTTTCTTTTTGTAATTTTTTTTTCTCTTCCAAGGCTACCAATAAACCTTAGCTCACTCATCAGGACGAGGCGAGATTGTGTTTTTGGATTTTTTTAGGGAAGCGTCAGCTTGCATCTATTAAACCTTATCTCATTAGAGTTGACATAAATATCACCTATTCAATCTCTTTTACTCTCCATTCTATTTGTTTAACACAACACCTACCTTTCTAAGATGAAGCAACCACTGATTGTTTATCAAGTCACCGATAAAGTGTCAATCAGCTGAGACTCTGCTATTCAGTAGAAACCTGTCTACTCTATTAGTTGAATTGGATCACATAGCATTTTCTTTGGACTCACTGAGGTAAATTTTTTATTAGCTTTAAAAATGGCACTTGCTGCATTTCCCAGCATTCCTCCATTCTTCAGGAAACCTCAAAGACTTCTGGCTGACTACAGCTATTCTGATAACCTCTCTAAAATGGCTCTGCATATGATCAAAGGTAGGTGTGTGCATGCTTATTAGTCTCTTCATGGGCTCTGTTTCCCAATTAAAATGAACAAGTGCTACATGCTTAGCACAGAGATCATTCTGTTTTTTTTGAAAGAAAAGAAGTAACCTGAAATTTACTTCTGTTTGCTTCTGTTAGGTAAAACCCATGTTTTGTCATGAAGTCCTTTCTGATCACAAGAGCAAGTGGACTTGTTCTGTTTTACACACATTTTGTCTCCAGAGAAATACTACTGTCAGGTTCTTAGGAAGCAGTTCAGCTTCCTTATCATAGTGTTGACTTCTGGCTGTTTGACTTTGCTTCTGAGAGCACTGTGAGTAACAATGCTGACCCCAAGACTTCTTACCTTACGGGGATCCCTTGCCATTTTACCCTGTGTCTTCCACTGGAAAACTTTCAGTTCAAAATCAAATTGATCCCTGGGGTGGGAAAGGCTGGTCTATCTAGCATAGGAGCTGTAAAGAGTGGGCCAGCACAGAGAGGGTGCTTTTGTTAATTGCTGCATGTGATTAAATACTGAGCATTCCATTCTTCAGTGGAAGCAGCATCCCATCATCATTACAGTGATGAAGTCTGTGCTGCAAGAAGGCATTCTTCGACATTTCATTACTCTGAATAGGGCCTCTGTGGCTGAGAATCATAGGTGAGCATCCCCACATAGGAAGTGCTTTCTCCAAAATGACCAGTTCTTTTAGGCCCACAGAAAGGCACAGCTGGCCTCTTATCACTGCACTTTATTACTGTTGCCACCATCGGTATCTCAAATAAACTAATTAGTCACAATGTCCAAGACATAAAGTGATGCCCCAGCCTGGAAGCTGGTGAAAAAATGGCATCAATGGAGGCGTATGCTCTTAGGACCAAATTCCTAGCTAATAGAAATATCTCATGAAGACATGGGGGACTCAGCAGTAGTTATAAAAACAGGTTCATAGTGATTTATCTCCCAAGAGCCCCCAATAATTTCTGAGACCCTAATATTTTTTTTTCAGATTAGCAGCTGTGGCCTTTTCTGAGCTTGTGCCCAGCATAAAGGTCTCCAGACAATTAGAGTACTATGCATTTGTCACTTGGATCAGTGCTGTGGATTCCATTAGGGAGACTTGACATTCTGGTCTCCCCCTTGTTTGGTTGGTTTCTTTCATGTACTTCTGCTTCCAAACCTCTTCAGATACTGTGTAAGGAAGCTGTTAGGCAGTCCATTGTGGGAGAATGTATATAAGCCTCACTTCCTCACTCCATGCTATGAGCTTAAGTATCAGAGTGAAAGACCCCATGGGTCCACAGAAATAAACCTCCATGTAAGGCTTAAAAGGGTACCCCATTGATAGTGGCAGTGTGAAGATCAGCTATGGGCTCTGCTTCAACCAAGAGCTTTGTCACCTTTGCATACAATGTCCACTCTAGTTTACACCTTTCACTGACAAAAAATAGATCATGGAATCTTTTCCTTCCTTCCTCATCCCTGCAGCCTTCTTGTATTTCTTCCTCTTTCAATTTCTCCTTCCCTTTCCTTCCATTCTCCCATCCTTTCTTCCTTTTTTCCTTGCTTTTACCCCTCCCCCATCACTCATCTTCCTCCTTCCTTTTTGTTCTTCCTTCTTCCCTTTCTCTCAGGAGTAATGACAGGGAGAAAATAGACACCTTTGAGTGTAAATGGTAAAACACCTCCACAGAAAAAAAGGCCAGCTGTGCATATATGGAGACATCATAGAGAACTTAGACCCTCCCCCCCCCCCCGTATCCATTTGAGGATGTCCTAAGGATCCCATGGACCACAGGTTTTAAGGATGCCTCTGGGGGTCTATCGGCATCTCGTAGTGTTCTAGAAATTAAGGAAAATAAGAAAACTACTTGACATTACAAATGTTCCTTGGCGAGTCTATTGGTGTGTGCCTGCAATCTTAGCTGCTTGGGAGACTGCCATAATTGTAGCACAAGTCCAAGGCTGGTCTGGGCAACAAAATGAATTCAAAGTCACCTTTGGAATGCTGTCAGAAAAGAAAAGTGATCTAGGTATATGGCTCAGGGATAAATCACTTTCAAAGTCCTCAGTTCAATCCATAATATTGAAAAGGCATATTTATTAAGGTATTAGTCAGATACACTAAAAGTACACTTTGACTATAACCAACACCACAAGTAAGCTGACCATCCTCAAACCTCGAAATTTCCCTGTGCACTGATTCAGTCAGTCTTCTCTTATCATACCCTCTCCTCTGACACAGATTGAACTCACTTTTGTCTCTAATATTTTGCCTTTTTTGAATGTCATAAAAATTGACCCATATAGTAGGTAGCCTTCTGTGTCTGGCTTAATTCACTTCAAATTACAAAGCATAATGCTTTTTTATTTTGTTCTGAGTGAAAAGATAAATCAAAGTGAGAGTGACTGTATGAGTTTGTCACCTGAGACAGACATGAAAGGTGATATTTGGAGATCTGTTCCTAAGGTTTATCATCAAGTTAATAAAATAGCTTATAACTTACTAAGGAGAATTGTTTCCTATGTAACTATGTTCTTATACATATCAATAATTCATGCATTTTACTATCAAGAAGTATTTCATTTTATAGATGTATCATAAATATACTTAATTTCTTAAAAAAGCATTTTGTTTTGGGTTTTTTTATTATTTTAGCTGAACATAGACACAAATAGAAGCAAGGGATTCTTCAATTTTCCCCAGAAACAAAAAAAAAAACTTTTTTATCTCCCACAAGTACATGGCTTTAGTTAAACTAACATTTATTAAGAACCTATCATGTGCTGAATTGCAATAGCCATTTTCCTACTCAGCCCTATCTGCTTTCTGATATATAAATAAAAGTATTCCTATTGTTTCAGAGAATACTGATTAAATGATTCAGAAGGCACAGGCTAGTGGTGCAACCTAAATTCTCTAACACTCAGCCAGATTCCTTCTTGGATGTCTAGAATCCTTCAACCAAAATGTGAGTCTCCAATTGGCTTAGGAGAGAGACTAGACAAGACAAAATCAGGATCCTATAGTCCAGTGGTTCTCATCCTGTGGATCACGACCCCTTTGGGGGAATCAAATGACCTTTCACAGGGCTCACCTAAGACAACTGGAAAACACAGAGATTTCCATTACAATTCACAACAGTAGCAAAATTCCAGTTAGGAAGTAGCAACAAAAGTAATTTTATGGCTGGAGTCACCACAACATGGGTAACTGTATTAAAGGATTGAAGCATCAGGAAGGTTGAAAACCACTGATTAGTCGCATGCAGTTTCTCATCTGACTTTGCATCTTACTGTAGTCCCCAACCACCAACACCTTATTTTGCCTTGCACCTGTACCACACAGCCCTTCCCAGCTCTGTTAGGAGAGTGATAATAGGAGTCAGTTAAAACAAGCTAAAATCAGACATCGCAGAATAAGCTAGAAGGATCTAGATTAGTGGATCTTAACTTTCCTAATGTTTTAACCCTTTAACACCCTTCATGTTGTGCTGACCCCAATAAAAATTGCTTTCCTTGCTACTTTATAACTGTAATTTTGTGATTTGAGTCGTAATTTAAATATTTAATATGCAGGATATATGCTACTTGATCCCCGTGAAAGGACCATTTGACCCACAGAGAGGTTGTGGCCCATAGGTTGAGAACTACTAATCTAAACAGAAAGCATTCCTTTTCAATTTCATGGAGAGAACATTCTCAGGCCCTCTCTTACATGTAATAACCTTGAATGGATTATTCAGCTCATTTAAGTCCTCCACGGGACACAGTGGATCCCCACTCTCTCGGTTTCTCCAAACAGTGAGAGGTGCTGGACTCCAGCAGGATTATGTCTTTCAAATCTGTAATCTCAAGAGATAACATTCTCCTTCTCTCTCATTCTTCTGGCCTGAAGGTTAACATTCAACAATCCTAGGGTCTAAGAAATTGCCTCCTTTGCCTGAATTAAATGAAATCTAATGAAACAGAAATCCAGGTCAGCACAGTTCACCATCAAACCTCCAGCTTCTGCCTTGCTGGCAGCTCTCCTTGTAATAATTAAACAGAAAATCGTAGGCAGGCAACAGTGAAATCCATTGCTAATCTTGCCCCGAATCAGCCTATCTTCCTAAATGTTCCTTAATTAAGGTTTCTAAATGCTCTGCATTCCCTCTGCACCCAGAGTACCAAATGAAGCTGACTGCTTAGGGGATGCCCAGCAATGAGAGGTGGAAGGTCTTCGATGGATATTTCTCATCCAGAACATTAAAAATAAGATATTGCACATGAGGAATAGGCAGGAAGGTAGACATAAAGAGGGTTGGGAGGTAATTTCTTTCTTTCTTTCTTTCTCTCCCTCTCTCTCTCTCCCTCTCTCTCTCCCTCTCTCTTTTTTATTTCTGTAGGATTTCACTTTAAGGATTCTGAAGGCATATTGCTGGCTTTATCACGGCTTCTCCAACACACCAGGGAGTGAATGAAACAGCTGTCACATTTAAACACACACAGCGGCAATCCTCCACTGAGCACAATGCCAGGACAGAACAGAAAATCTATCAACACTTACAATGCATTCTATTTACTTAGCAACTCGACCACCTTTACTCAAAGTTCCATCTGGGAAGTAGAATCTAGGGCCACATGCCACTGGTAGCTTTTTTGTGGTTTGGCAGCTACTGAAAGAGGGAGCATGAGGAGTGGTCAAATTTCACTAAGGGACACAGATGTTTGAAGATGGTAAAAATCACAGAACTTTAATTTTAAGATGACCACAACGCTGCAGCAGTGTGGAGCCATAAACCCTGCACAGTCAGGGCCTAAATGCCTCCAAGTGTCTTTCTGTACACTTGCTTTTCTTCCCCAAACACCCTGAGTTAAAAGACCAAGAGCTCACTTTCTCCTATCTGCCACCATCTTGGCAGAGGTATGTTAATCATTGCAGGTCTGTAATAAGTTTCCCCAGACAGCAGAGGCATGTGCCTGGTCAGGTGCTGCTCAGGAAGAATATTCTGGATGGAAAAGCTCTGAAGTGCATTTACATTCAATAAATATCAAAATGTTATTTATAAATGATGTGGAAAGATTTTTAAAACTCACACATATATTCCCCAAAGGAAAACAAACCCCAGAGTCATTGTGATCACCCCAAAGACCTCTCCCTTTTTCCAGAATGGAATAATCAGAACCAGGTGCCAGGGTACAAGTTCCAGGGTCCTGGTTCATGGCTGCTCCATGGGTTCTGAATGTGTCAGTGTTCATGGGATCCGAGCAGTGAGGCAGCTGTCTAAAAGGAATCTTAAACAGAAAAATGAGGCAAGGAGGGAGAAGGTGGAGAGAAGAAAACAAAAAGAGACAGATAATAAAATCTGCCATTATGAGCTTTGGAAAAGTCCTCCATCCATGGGGTATAGCTTTGGGGCCACAAGGAGTGTCAGATAATAAGTATGGAGTCAGGAGAGACACACAGGATTATTACAGAGCTGACAAACAGAACTAGCTGATTAAAATCTACACAGGAGGTTGCTGAAAGACCAGTTAATTAATAGCCTTATAAAAGCATGTTTGACTTAATTCAATTATATTCCAAGAAATTTACATCACAGAGTATTTTTTTTCCACCTTGCTTCTGTGCAACTTCATGCCAGCCACAGTGTGAGCACAGCAGTGAAAGACACCATGTACTACTGGTGAGTCCCTGTGTGAACCTGGGGCCAGACTCACAGCAGACTATGGGATGTGGAGGAGAGAGCAGTACAGCTGGGCTCTGGCTTATCATGTCTAATTCTCGGCTCTGGCACATTCTTCTTCATAGATTCTGTGACAGCTTTGTTCTCCAACCTTACGCATTATGGAGTCACTGTGAAACCTACAGCAGGCATACGTACAAAGGTGTATGAGCAAAGCAAAACCAATGTTATCCTCTCTCTTTTCCAAATCACCATCCTATATGGCAGGAAAGGACAACTATGTTAGAACCAATTCAGAGCTCATTATGGCAGACACATAGAGCTCTTGTCCAATGTTGAACTGAAGTCTCCAGAACAGGCTGAGGGGTGAGGACTTGGGTGTGAAAGTGATACTGGAGAAGGCTGAAAAACTTTCTCCCTCCAAGGATGTTAGAACTAGGCTAGAGGTGGAGAAGGGAAACCTCAGCATTGCTGTGCTCCAACTCAGTGACAAATTCTTTACTAACCCCATCCTCTGCTCTTCTTGTTCCTCTCTGCTGCCTAGTTACCATCTTTTGCTATACTCCTCTATTTACATATTCAGAAAGTAAGCTGCTTCAGGACAGCAATCTCAGTTACCTTGTTTGATTAATTAAAGGTCATGGACAGTGCTTTGCCGGTGTAGGTACAGGTTCAGAAATATTCCATGGACTATGAGAGGAGTAGGAGAATAAAGCAGTCCTCTGAGTCTATACCTGCAAAGCTAAAAGAATGGTGCTTACACAGAATTATAGAGGAGGTACAGGGAATCAACTTAGGACAGCAAGCTGACCAGCTTGGTTTTTTTGTACCTTGAAGACAAAAGTAAGCGTAAATGCAATTGTGCAAGCTGGGGCTTACAGACTTTCCAGAAGGAATTTGGTCAAGTATTCATGCATTGCTTTGAAAGAATAGAAGGGCCATGTCCAGAGGCTTCCTTTTGTTTAGATGTTTGGGTGCTTAATGTGGAGAGGCTTTTGGCATGTTGGGGAAAAACAGAATGACAGGATGGGTGAGCTTAAGTGCCACCCATTCTCCTATGGCTAGGCTTCGCTTTGAAGCAGCAGCTCTGCAAAAATGAAGTGCCCCTCCCTACCCTCCAGTGCTCCACAATGACAACAACATCTCAGCCTAGGGTTTTGTTGGCAGCCATGAGATGCAGGCTTTGTCTGGCCCTGCATCTTTGGTTTTTTTCGGCACCACCCCCATCAGCAGCTTTGGAAATGTGGAACACTTTGTAATCCTTAACTCCACTGTTTTGAAATGTCCCTTCAATGGCTATAATAATCATCTTGCAAACAACCTAGAACAAGCTCTAATTGCTTCTAATGTTGTATCACTGCTGGGACATGGGGAGAGCAGAGACATGCTAGCTGTCACAGCCTTCCTCTGATTATACGGTACCTCAGGGAGTGTTTGTGTGGAGGAAAAGGGAGCAAGCCTGTTGTGGATTTATTTATTTATTTTCTTTGTGGAGAGCCTGAATTTGTGAACCTTTTGGCATAGTCAGACAGTCAGAAGGATAGTGTCTGGAGCCTGCAAGAGAAACTGACCTTTCAGGTACCTGGTGAGCAGCAAACGGTTTGACACACAGGGATACAGTAATGGATTCTTACTTCTCTCTACTACTGCTATTGCAGGTGTTTATGACCCAAAGCTTTGTACTACTGAAAAAGTCCTTAACTGTTAATGATTCCTGCATGAACGTGTCAACAGAAGACTGGGCGATGTTTTGAATCAGTGAGGAAATAAATGAATAACTAAATGGATCACTGCTGGACCCTAAAATGCAGAAGAGTTTCATATAAACTGCATTTCAACAGCAACGCTTTCCTATAACTCCATCAGAGTTGCTCAGACAATTTAAGTGAACCTGGCCAAAGATTGCCAAGAAACATTTCATGGGTGTAAACCAGGTCTTGGTCCCCAATCCACGGGCTGTTTCTTTTATCCAATGTTATTTTCTGTCATCCTTTCGTAGCAATTGCTTCTGATTTGGTTCTCCCCTGGCACAGCTATGTCAGTCATTCAGTGTTGCTTCCTAGGTCTTCTCTGACACCTCAACTGTTAGTGTTACAGTCTATATATATGTAATTCTGCTGCTGGGTGTCCCACCCCCTTGAGGAGACATCCTCTCTTCTCTTTTGTATGGTAAGAAGACGTCCACAGCACCCCCTATCATTTCTCTTCTGCCTCTTTTGTTCCTTACATTATTCCAATGTCACAGAATCACAGAGGGTAAAACACACATTTCATGTTCACTATGACATATGTTTGCTTAACTATGGGGACAATACTCTCACATAAAAAGATGACCAACCCATGGAGGGGACCCAACTTTAACCCAAGAGCCATATTATAAGTCCCCTTGGGCCAAGAAGTAGAATAGAGCCTCACATAGTCAGGATGTAAACACAAATGAGAGAGGATCCAGGAGAACTAAGCTGTGGCCAGTACAATCCCTTCATCCCAAGGGTGTTTGCCATAGACAATTGCCTGCCCCAGGGGCAGGGGTAAGAGAATCATAGTCTACAAAACCATTTAACTAGCTTCTTTGCAAAAAATGTCTTAAGTCTTTGTATAATTTCTCACTGTGGTAATTCATTGTTGTTAAGTTGCAAGAGTTCCATATTTTACATAAAATTTCATAATTTGAATATTAGCCCCTTGTGGGATATATTTTTTACAAGTGTTTTCCCATACTCTGCCGGCTACTTTTCATCTATTAACTGCTGCGTTTGCTTCGGAGAAGCGTTCCAGTGTGCTGTGTTCTGTCGTGTTCAGTTTTGCTTCTGATGTCTGTACTTAGAATGGGATCCCTAAAAAGTTGTCCACACCATTGTTAGCCGTATCATTTTCAGTTTTATTCTGGAACTTTTAATATTCATCAAGTATGAGTTTTTCCCCTGTATGCAATAAGCAACAACTCTCAACATTTTTACTCTGTGGATATTCAATTTTTTATTGTCTGTGGTTGTTTAAATGAGAAACATACCCCATAGGTTTATTTATTTGAAAATTTGATATTCAGGTGGTGGTGATATTTGAGGGAGGTTATGAAATCTTTAGGGTGTACCCTTGCCAGAAAAATTAAATCACTGGATTTGAATGTGTAACCACTCCCCCAGTTTCTGTTTGTTTTCCCCCTCCCAGGTTTCAGCATGCAAATAAAATGTAATCAGAAAGCTTCTAACTTCTGCTATCAAGACATGCCCTCACTTCCAGGTAGACTTGGGAACAGTAATTTAAAACAATGCCTTTCCAAAGGACACTGTCAATAGGACAAAATGGCAACCAACAGATTGGGAAAAGATCTTAACCAATCCTAAATCTGATAGAGGGCTAATATGCAATCTATACAAAGAACACAAGAAGTTAGACTCCAGAGACCCAAATAACCCTATCAAAAAATGGGGAACAGAGCTAAACAGAGAATTTTCAACTGAGGATTCTCGAAGGGCTGAGAAGCACCTAAAGAAATGTTCAACATCCTTAGCCATCAGGAAATGCAAATCAAAACAACCCTGAGATTCCACCTTACACCAGTCAGAATGGCTAAGATCAAAAATTCAAGTGACAGCAGATATTGGCAAGGATGTGGAGAAAGAGGAACACTCCTCCATTGCTGGTGGGATTGCAAGCTGGTACAACCTCTCTGGAAATCAGTTGGGCGGACCCTCAGAAAAATGAACATAATACTAACTGAGGAGCCAGCTATTCCACTCCTGGGCATATACCCAGAAGATGATCCAACATGTAATAAAGACACATGTTCCACTATGTTCATAGCAGCCATATTTATAATAGCCAGAAACTGGAAACAACCCA
>JADRCH010000146.1:4186556-4294442 GCA_019843965.1 Rhynchomys soricoides
ATGGATGGAACTTGAAAATATCATCCTGAGTGAGGTAACTCAGTCACAAAAGAATGAACACAGTATGTACTCACTGATAAGTGGTTATTAGCCCAAAAGTTCAGAATACCCAAGAGTCACTTCAAGGCAACCATTAGGCTGAGCATGAGGTACCAGATGGAGGAGTTGGAGAAGGGATTGAAGGAGCTGAGGGAGTTTGAAGCCCAATGGAGGGAGCAACAGTGTCTACTGGCCTTACCTCCCGATGCTCCTGGAGACTGCATCACCAACCAAAGAATACACATGGAGGGACCCATGGTGCTGACCACATATGTGGTAGAGGAGGGTCTTATTAGCCATCAGGGGGAGGAGAGGCCCTTGGGCCTGAGGGTGTTAAATGCCCCAGTATAGGAGAATGCCAAGAAGGGAAGACGAGAGTGGGTGGGTGGGTGGGTGGGGAATACCCCCACAGAGGCAGGGGGAGGGGGAGGGAATAGGGAGGTTGTAAAGGGGAGATCTAGAAAGGGGGAGACATTTGAAATGTAAATAAAGAATCAAAAAACAAACAAAAAAACAAAACAAACAAACAAACAAAAACACCAATGCCTTTGTTCCTTAAAGTTGTTTTTAATCATGGTATTTTATTAGAAACAGAAACATAACTAATGCCTGTGTATGTGTGAGTACATTATGGGCTCTTTACTTCATGTCAGTGATGTGTATTTATGCCAGTACCATGCTATTTTTATTATTATAACTTTGTCTTTTACTTTGAAAGCCAAAAGTGTGGTCCCTCAATATGTATATGAGAAAGAAAATTCAACCATGTCTTTACTAAACTAGCATAATCTCTACCTACAGTCTAATTATCTTACTTTATATCCAGAGGTAAGTGTAGTCAACAACCTCCATCAGGAAAACTTCTCTTAGCAACATATGGAGACAGAACATTATAGAAAACCACAACCAGTTAAAATGCAGAGTTGTGGAGTTCAGTCCTAGTGGATACATCTACTAAACACTCCAATGCCCAAGGCTCAGGGAACATTACAGAAGAGGACACAAAAAGACTGGGAGAGGTGGAAGATCAGAGGGTTTTCTGTGAGATTGTGTCTCCTAGAGATGTCATAAACTTTACCCTTAAAGTCTCACCAACATGACTGCCTACACATGAGCTGAACAAGGACAACAACAGACACATAAGATGGATGGGGAAAGCCTATCTGTCCTCAACACCACACAAAGAACTACAGACAACTAAGAAATGCTGGGTATGGAAGGCATAGTCTTCACCAGGAAAGAACACCTCATTTTTGTTTGTCCAGTAACAAATAATCATCCCTGAAAACACAAATACAAGTAACATTATAAAGACCAAGTAGTTTATATTTAGGAGCACACACACACATACACACACACACCACGTAACAATAATTAATGAAAAGAGAGGTCAGAATTTTGAAAGGGAGCAAAGAAGGGTATATGGGAGGTTTAGAGGAAGAACCTGGCAGGGGAAAAGAGATAACTATTTTATAAACTAAAAAATAAAATAAACAATAAAAAATATCAACACCCTGTATCTTTAAAAAGGTGCAAATCAAGGCCATGGTGATATATCACTTTGCGAAGTTTCTGGATGGCAATTACAAACAAGGAAAATAAAGGTGTATTAACAGTTAGCACCTGTATGCTGCTAATTAAAATGAACTATTTTACAGACGTTATGAAAAACAATATGGAGATGCCTCTGATAATTAAAAATAGAATTACCATAAAAGCCATCGATCCAACCTCTGGCCATATGTCTGAAGGAAATGAAAACCGTTTTTTTATATGCATTTCTGTGTTCATTGAAATATTATTCACAATATCCAGGATGTGAGATTAACCTGTTTAGTGGTGGATGGACAATTAAAATGGGGCATATGTACCTAGTGTATGTACCTAGTGGGCTACTTAATACTTAGCTTTTGAAATTAGGGAGAAGCTGCCATATTTAAATTATTGAACCTAGAAGGTATCATGTTAAATAAAATAAGCCGGATGCAGCAGGGTATGTACAGTGTGATCTCATCTGTAAAAGTCAAACTCATAAAAGCCAAGAGTAGAATATTGGTTTCCAGAGGCTGGGAGTAGGCGAAAGGGTAAGAAAGATGGTGGCCAATGGGTACCAACTGTTGACTGTAAACTGAATAAGGTCCACAGAAATCCCCTGTACCCTTGTGATAATTGTTTCCCTGAAATTTGCAACAAGCATAGTTTTTAAATGTCCTCACTACAAATGCAAGCACACACACACACACACACATGCACGCATGTACTCACACACACACTTCTAACTGGGGTGATATGTGTGTTAATTAATTTGATTGCAGTAATCATTTCACAATGTATATCAAATCATCACATAACACATGTTGAATATACATTATCTTAATTCATCAATTATACTTCAATAAAGTTGAGAATGAAAAAAAACAAAATTATCCCACCAGCACTCTTGCTTTACTGGGTCTGAGAGTTTGGCTCTGTGGACAGCTGAGAGTATTTAGTTCCCCAGGTTCTTCCCATCCAGAACACCTCCATAAGGACCCTCTCCCCAGAAGAATCAGTCCTCTGAGCTGTATTCCCTGCACATGTGCCTAGGTAAGGCCCTGCGCCAAGGCTATTGCCAGAAGTCTAAAGTCTTTCCTTACACCCAGCCGACTGCACTGAAGTCTCCTGCTTCTTCTCTGTCTAGAAGCCATCTCATAAAGGCAAAGAAATAATTATTTACTCTGTTATTCACACAACATTAGCCATTGCTTCCATTCCGTGAGCATTAACTCCTTCGGTCTCTGTTGCTAAATAAGGTGGTAAATGTAGGAGACATTTGTTAAGTCACCTACACGTCCCCAATTTAAAATCTAGTTCACTGAATTCACCAATTTGAAAGTTTGGGGCTAATCATGAAAGGGAATGGAAGACACATAGCTCGAAACATATTTCTTCCACTTGGTTCATAAATATTTATAGTCTGCCTACTATGTGTTAGAAACATTTTTGTCAAAGTTTGGCACAGGAGTTGACTCCCGAGTAAGATGGGTTGTTAGATTCTACTCTTGTAATTCGTTGTCCCACTATTGGGAACATTAAATTCACTGTAAAGCCCAGAGAAAGTTTGGAAATAAGATGGATAAAACAAACAGAAATACTTAGAAGAAAGACTCTGTCTATGGTTGACATGCAAAAACTTCAGCCTTGCTGCAAAAAACATACAGAAATAAATAAGTATGAGAACTAGCAACAACAAAAACATTTCAACTCACCCACATCATTTGACACTTCCCATGGTGCACTGCAAAGTCAATTTGTATAGACACTCACAAAAGGGCTCCTTTCATTTGCCATAGAGATCTCAGCACACTCCACATTTCATTCATATTAACTAAGCTAACATGTCAAAACAATTACCTCATATAGACTGGAGACCTACTTTCTCCAATTTCTAAGTTTTGTTTGAGGACAGTGTCAAGAGCTATTTGCTAATATTTCCTCGTTTCAACCTCATTTCAGCACAGCTTTTCATACAAGGCTTTCATCTGACCCTACAGCTGGGACCTCTGCATCTACAGTCCTTTGCTTCCGTATCACATAAGATGGGAAACAGTGTCCGTGTCGGTGATATGTGTAATGTCGGTGTGTATGAGACAGAGGAGAGCAATTTGGCAAACAATCCAGGGTACCACAGGCAGCAACCCTTTTATAAATGAATACATGCTGCTGGTGTCTCCAATGAAGAGACATCTTTTTGAGAAAAGCATTGAATTAAAAGAGCTGGCAAGTCAGGCTGAGGCGTTGTGACACAGAGCTGTGAATGCTGTAACAATCTATTACTAGAGGAAGCATCCTCCACTCCAGGTATTTGTTTATTATAAATCACTCAACCTCCTTCCTTTTCTCCGGCAGTTAATATATTTTCCCTCAGCAAACATTATTTGCTGCTCAGTGCTCGCTCTGTTCAGCTGTTATTGTGTGTGTCTATAGTTAGCATTTTTTATTCAGCTAATATTTTCATTCAGTAACACTCACCAAGTACTGATACAGTTATCATCACATTCACTGGAAATATATTCACTTGTTAACTTTTGTTTCTACCTTTAAGAGGCTGTTTTATTTGCTAGATATTTTTATCGTGTAAAGACTGTCAGCTTTAGCCAGCATTGTAAGATATTTTGATCACTTTCTGAAAGATGCTCTGAATTAGGGGCTGTTTCCCACAGGAGACAGGGATTGGGCCTCAGTCTTTGGCATCTTAAAATGGGAGTGGTGAAGGGATTTTGCATCTAGGTGAGTCCAGTGTGGAACTGAAGCACAGTTTGAGAGTTTAAGTTATTCCAGTAAGGGAAGGAGAACTATAAACCAAAGGGGGGGCATTTTGACAAAGTAAATATCACCATTCTCAGTTGAGAAGAATGAAAATTACTCCAGGGGGCAGCATGAAGAAATTTCTGCCTTCAGAAATGACTAGAAATGGCATACGATAAGGCATTGCCAAACTCTCTGAGGAATCTTCCATCCAAAGGTTTTGTTCAGTATCAGTAGGAGAGCTGGGATTGTTTCATTCTATTGGGCTCTTAGATAAACTTCTATCGAAGACCCCTCCGTGAGACTAGTCACTTGAAGTACATGGTGATGGGATGGCAGAGAAAGAAGGGTTCTTCCCTGTTTGGTCTCCTCTCCTGCTGCCTGCAGCTTTCCAATGCCTCCACTCGACACCTAGAATCCAAGAGAGCGGATGTCAAAACCTATGCGCAAGTGAGTGGGAAGGTCAGCCGGCAAGTCAGAAGTGTAGTAGGACATAGGTGAGTGAGCTTCTGCAATATTTAAGTAGAACTAATTCTAGCCTAGCCCTTCAAGCTTTTCAGGTGTGGCTGCAGTGTCACATGTGCTTCAGTAGGTGGCAGAAAAGAGAGAGGCTATATCTACACTTAATGTTTGTTCTAGCCTAAAAACAGCTAAATGATTAGTGGCCTAAAATTCCCTGAAAAAAAGAAAAAATCCAGCCTAATATGATCACCAGTCTGGCACCAGGGAGGCTTGGGCAGCAACCTAGCATGAGATGATCACCAGTCTGGGACCCTAAAGGCCCCAATGGCTTCTAGCACGGGGACCAAGCTGGAGACTAGGAAACCCTACCTGTGACTGAGGGCCCTGGGAAGGCATAAGCCTGAGACAGATGACACTCTCATGGGGCATGGGGTCACTCAGGCAGCCCAGAGAAAGAGCAAGATGACCACCAGTCCAGCACCATAAACCTGGACAGGGAGCTAGATTAAGAAGATCACCAGGTGCCATGCAGTCCTTGGAGGTGGGGCAGACCATGCCTAACATGACCCCTTTGCAGGCCCATAATGCATGACAAGGGCATAGCAATCCTGAGACCACTTCTGAGATGACTCCGACACTCAGAGCCCCCAGGCGCCACTAAGAGGAGCAATCAAATGGTAGAGAAATGGAAGAGAAAGAGAAACAGAAGGATGTGGGCATAATGAAGAAAGGCAGAAATGGAGACTCGAGGGTAGTGAGGAACAGATTAATGTGAGTAGTAAGTGATGCCACCTGGGATCATGGTGGGGTCCTGGCCTATGCTGCCATCAGAGCCACTTCTGGGTTCATGGCCCTGCAGTAGAAGCAGGGATCTTTTTCCACCAAAGGCCAGCAGATGTCCTTAGTCTGGACTGCTGCTGGGACATGTTGATATCTGAATGCTGTGCAGAATAGGCCCCACTCCTCACATGGTAGAGCTGTCCATGGGAGCAGGAGAGCAGGAGAGCTGACCCCAAACCCTAGCTAGCTGTGGTACTCAGGAGAGTGGCTTCACATTTGTAGAGTTGCAGGTGAGCCAGAAACACCTCCCCTCCTCTGAGTATACAGGTCCAGGAGACCTGGCCCTACCACTCAGCATCCATGCTGTGGCATAGATGAGGGAGAGATACCCTCCTCTCCCCTCCCCCTTCACCACTTGTAGCAGGCACAGGAGATCTGTCTCTGGGGTCATAAGAGGAAGAGAGCTGGCACTGCCCCTAACCTGCTGTAGCATTCAGGAGAGCAGGTCCTGCACCTCACCTGGGCAGCATAGCAGAGCTAACCCTGAATTTGGGGATTGTGAATGTGTGAGAGATCCAGAACTGCCTCATGGGGAAAATCCTTCCTCTCCTTTTCCTTTTGCTCTCAGCAGCAGCAGCAGCAGGCTGGAGTGTTAGCTCCAATGGGATCACAAGAGTAGTAGAGCTGGCCATGCCTCTAATCTGCTATAGTACAGTGAGAGCAGGCCCTGAAACTCACCTGAGCAGCAGGATAGAGCTGGCCTTGGTGGCAGGGATTTTGGTGAGCTGATGCTGGGGTTATGAGAGTGGGAGGGCCAGTGGTCTGAACAGCTCAAGTAACTCTCTGGCCCAGATCCAGGGCTGTGGCTTGATCTACCCCAAAATCTACCCCATCGATGAACTGCTGGAGTCCATGTGGAGGCTTCCTATAGATTCAAAACAACAGGATCTCCGTGACACAGGACACTGCAGTGACAAGATATCCAGGAGGAGTCCCAGTGAGGATCCAGTATCAATAGAGTATCAGAATCCAGAGGCCTCATACCAGATCAACCATTCATTGCAATCAACATTTGCAAGCAAAAAAGTGTGGGCAGAAGGGTGTGCTCTAAGTCACCCTGGACCCACTACGGCTTCCACAAAGAAAATGTTTTCTTTGTGGAGGGGAGGTTGCAAGGTGGAGGGTGGGTCTGGGGGAAGGGGAAGATGGTAGTGGGATTGCAGTGCCTGATGTGAAATTCACAAAGAACCAATAAAATGCTTAAAGGAAGGAATTCTAGATTCTTACATATTTTCTGCAATCCCTGTGACATTAAATAATATGTGTAGCAGTATTAGGTTAATACCCAAGGAATAGTCTCTCCAGTATTCCTGATTCCTATTCCCTTTGTCAATATTCTTTTTTAGAATGTTTAATCAACTCGCAATTCTTGTACATATGATGAGGGACAGTTTGATAGCTTGATATATGTGTTCGACGTGCCAGGAAAACTCGGGGTAATTAGCATTTTTATTTCCTTAGAATTTCTCTTTTATTTGTTTTGTAAAATACCAAAATCCTCCCTCCTAGTTCTTTATAAATATTTAGCAAACCATTTGTAGACTATAGTCACTAGTGCTCATTCCACTTAGCTAACTTTAGCTTGATTTAAGTGATCTAACCTCTGTCCTTCTTCCCACCCCATTGCTATCCTCTGGTGAACATATCCTGTTCTATAATTCTATAAGGCCATCCAATGATGTCTTTGTTACATCTGCTGCCAAGTATTTCCCAAGCTCTCTGAATACTGGAGTCACCCCTGTTCCAGCTGATCATCATACAGGGAGCAGTTTCTCAGACAGGATGAGAGAGAACTTCTGAAAACCTTTCCATTTTAAATACGCATTGCCTCTAGGCCAATATGAAAAGCCCGAGTATCACAGGGACCCTGGAATGTGACTTGGACAGCCACTCACACATTGTGGCTGTTGTCATAGCCACATTAGTCTTGCACTTAGATCCATTGTTCTTTATAATAACAGAGTTTTTACAATCATTCTGCGTTCTGTGCTTCTCACAGTCACTTACTGGAAATTAATCTTGGGACTACTAGAGAGAGGAGTGATTCCCCACAGCAAAGCTGGGACCCCTCCAAACTCAATTTATGCGAAGTAATATGCTACCAGATGGGAGAAGAGAAAAGTGCCACTTTCCTCTATACCCAAGGCCTCCTGCTGAAGCCAGAGCCCAGACAAAAAGAGAACAGAGCTAGTAGCCAGCTATGTGTCTGAAGGGTATGCTCCAGTACAGTTACAGAGATGACCCTGGGCTCGAAGTGACATTTGAAAACTGTCAGCTTCCAATTACATTCTGGCAGGCTCTGCTTGGATTTAGGTTTCACAGAAGCAACCTTCCACTTGCTCAGCAGTGTTCACCACTTCTCACTTCTTCCTCCACCAAGGCTAGTCACAGGTACCACCTGTGATCCTGCAGAGCTACAGAGAATCAGCCATCCCTCCACCAAAGTGGGTCCATAGGGTGCTGGATCCTCTTTCTTCTCTTGAGCATTTACACACTGTCCAGAAGAGAATAGCAATTAGCCAAGTGGGGGAGCAGAGTGTGGATCGCATGGATGCCAGCTCCATGTCTGTCATCCTGAGAGCCTTCCTCAGGTTTAATAAAACCCACATGAAGCTTCAGGCACAGAATCCCTCAGGTGTTTTCTTTGTGTTCTATTTTGCATTTCCCAGTTGGTTGACATCACTCAGCTGTCAAAATCTTCCTGGAGACTGTTAGGAAATCTGGTAGCAAGCCTGCAGGTATGTGAATTCTGTTTACAGGAGAAGAATGCATCTACTACAGGTTTCTGGAAAGTGTGGTTTCTAGTGACAACTTGGAGAGAGGGAGGTTGGAAGACACAGTTCTTCTGTAAAGAGCAGTACAAGCTGAGAACAACTTGTGTGTGCTTATAGATCTCCGGTCTTCATAGGCATTTCTGAGAGAATGTTTGGGTGCCCATTTGCATCTGGAATGTGGGACTTCACCTAATTCGCCACTCCTGACAGAGCACACCATCTTCATGATTTCTTGGACCCTATTACTTCTGTTCTGATTCAGGCATTCATCCCAAGGGCACAGGAGAGGCAAGCTTTGTGCATCAATTACCTCTCTGTTCTGAGTATGAGTGACAGAAAAGGCTTGTGGAGGTCATGACGGTAAAATGACCATATGTCTGACAAAATTCATAAGCAACTGAACTTCTCTTCATCTCCTGCCTTTTAATTTACAGCAAAAGATTTCAACGTCTATGTAAACATCTCCAATCTCACTAACTCCTTCCTTGGGAACATGTATGCTCTATATCTATGTATTGGGTAATAAATACACTCAAGTACAGATGACAGAAACCCTGCTTCAGTGTCTGAAGAACAGTGATACTTGATATTTTAATGAAATTATCTAAATGGAGATTTGTTTGTAGTGATTCACAAGCCTTGAGAACCATTGCTGTAAAATCCAATGTCTTTCCTTTGTGAAGCAAGACTCTCATTGAATCATCAAACATTGTATTTGAATTCAGATAGAAGCAGAGGCATTATGGCTGTGTTTTTCCCTTTAGTCGGTAGAACATAAGGCCAAGATTTTCTGCTACCCCAAGGAGTCTGACTGAGGCTCAACTCAGAGATACGTAACTGGGAAGTTAAAGTACCAACTTTCGCTGCAAAGGAGTCAGAAAACCATTATATTGAATTTCCTCTGCCTCTTTATGGAAGAAAAAAAAGGAGAGTGAGAGGAATGTACCACCAACCAATAAAGAAAACATGCCATGATGAATATAATCAACAGAAATAAAGCATATTTATATTTTTCTGTTGTACTTTAGCATACCAGTTATTCCATGACTTTTCCTGGGGATATGTCATTAAATGAGTATTCATTCCAGAGAAAATACAGAGCGCAACTCAGAGAAATAATTCCACACAACTCTAGCTTGTTTTACTAATGTGATGACGTTTGTTAATAGCAGTACGGATGATTCAGAAGCAACTGCATCCCTGAAAGGACCACATCCAGCATGGATGGATATGACTAAGGTAACAAAAATAGACAACTGTGTTGTCGCTAATTACTATATCTTAATCCACAACTGTAGGGGAGCAGGCAGCTTTCTGGACCTCTCTATACTGAATATGATCATTGGTCATCGAATAAATGCCTATTGCCAAAAAAGAGGTTAATAACGCTACACTACAGATATCAGCTGCTTCACTTATTCCTTTTACTAGAATCATTTTATTGGCACTTAAGTTACATGATGATGTCCTTGTCCTCCCTCTACAAGTCCATAACTGCCCCCAAAGTGATGTAATTAGGAAGTAGAGAGTTTTTCAGGCAACATGGGTCATGAAAGTAGAGTGCTCATGAATGGAAACAGTTTCCCTACAAAGGAAACCCCAGAGAGTTCTCTAGCACTCTCAGAGCCTTAAAAGAACAGAGAGCAAAGATGGTTGCCTCTGTACTAGGTAACCATTTAGTTGTAATAACAGATATTCTAACAGTATCTTAGGTGATCAGACTGAATCTGCCAGCTTCTAAGTTTCAATTGTCAAAACCAACTTCTCAATGTCTTACGTCATTCTATTGTAGTTGGCTTAGTCAAATTTTTGCTACATGAGAACACATGAAGCTAGGTAAATAATCAAGACAAAAGATTATTTCAACTCATATTTCTGGAAGTTCATGAGTATGATGCTGGAATCTGCTTGACTTCTGGTATATAACAACATGAGAGGTGTCTATTTCTGCTTCTCTGCCATGTTTAGAAAAATCATAGAAAATTAATCATGTCTTTAAAGTAGCTAACTGAGTATGCTATGGATAGAAAGGAGTGAAAGTACGTGCTGAATTTGGGATCAGAGGATCCTGGATTAGAACATCAATGCAACAATGTATTTCTATGAGAATAATAGTTGTTAACTTTTCGGGATTTTATGTTCCCATCAGTAGAATGAGAGATAATTCTCCCCATGACATAAAGTTTCATGAACAGAAGAATGTTAAATATTTATGTAGGTTTTCAGTAGATAATTTTCTCTGTCTTTCTCCCCCTCCCACATCTATTTTACAAATGAGGCCTGTCATAACATTTTCAATGGCTAATGAGTCAAGGTCTAAGGCATATGATACTCAGCCACTATACCATATTGATGATACAAAATTGAGACTCTGAAAAGCTAGCATGGGCATCTTTGAGCCGCACAGTGTTTGATAGTTTAATGACAATTTTCTTATTATCATCATATTTTATTTGCTTTGAGTGATCTTTGGGTGAATATCTCTGGAATCACTCTTTCTTGATTAGGGGCAGACATTTGTCATTATCATAGTTGGATGGAAGTGGTGACACATGTTCCTGGCCTGTAGTAAGATTCAGCCAGAGATTACAGGGTTCTACTGAGCTTCTTACAATGGCATTAGATAGCCCCACATTCTCTCTTGCCCAGTCACTCAATAGTGAGAATGCCCAGAGTGGAGGAGACAATGAAGAAGACAGGATGGACAATCTGGAAAGGTCTCCTTCAGGCAGACCAGACACAGACACCTTCTTGGTCAACATTAAGGATGCAGTTCGCAAGAAGTTTTAAAATTCTTATAGACCCCTTCTCTTCAATTTATACCATACACTATGGGTTTATGACTAAATTTATATTTTATAGGATGTCCCAGTATTGATTCACACATTTTTACAAAACAATTTGTGTATGGTCATTAAGCTCTGGGTAGATTTAAAGATAATCCTATGAAATGGATGACGCTTGTAATGCAAGATTTTGATTCCTAGACAAGATGAGCCATGTAATCAGGATTGTCAGGTGGGCCCGATTAAGCACAGCATTCTCACGCTTGGCTTTCTATCTGCTACCAATGATTTACCTGAACTATAAATTAAAGAGAAAATGACATTACAGAGTCTGTTTTAGTGGTAAGCAGTTTCAAATGTATCTTTCTGTCTCTGAGCTCTAATTTCCAGCACCTAACTCAGATTCAATTACAGCTAGGATGACACCCATCTGAAACATTGATGGAAGCACACTCACACAACAGACTCCATTTGTCTCTGAGGCAGTTCACCTTTTCAGTTTGTGTGTTCACTGTTGTAGTTACCATCACTTTACATAGAAGACATGCCTGAGATTGCTATTACATGTAATGTAGTGTTTTTACTACAAGTATAAAGTTTTATGCTTTTATAGAAAAATAATGCTTTAATTACAGAACATCAAACCCTTTGATATTTCCTTACTGACATTCCACAGCATGTTAATGACGAAATTAGTATATCTTGGACTTTAGTGTGAGGATGCTTGATTATTTGGAAACTGCATTTTGAATTGATGATTTGTGTTTTATTTTAAAAAAAAAAAATGTTAAATGACTTTAGGCTTGAGGTTTGGATAAAATTTCCAACAATTTCTGATATGGTCCTAAATGTGTTTTTGTCATTTTATGTGAAGCAGCATCCTCAGCATTGACCATTCTAAAATCAAAATGTTGATCATCCCCAAAACACAAAGAAAGTGCTATATTTGATAACTTCAGTATCAAATATTTAGACAAGATTCAATTTTTTACATAAAACAAAGAATTACATCTACGTAAATTTGCTTTGACTACCAATAAATGGTAAAATAATATGTGTACCACAGAATTTCTTTATTATTTATTGTCAGTGCATCTTGGATTGTTATACCTATTTCTACAGCTATATACCCAATGTCACCTGAAAGGTTTTTCAGGCCAAAGCAGAATCAAAGTAGAAAAAGTTTATGAAGTCATATGCTATCTCTGTCTAGATCATGGTTCTCAACTTTCCTAGTGCTACAGCCCTTTAATAGAGTTCTTCATGTTTTGGTGAATTCAAATCATAATTTTTTTGTTGCTGCTTCATAACTGTAATTCAGATACTGTTATGAATTCTAATGTAAATATTTTTAGAGACGTGAGTTTTCCAAAGGGGTAACAAACCACAGATTGGAAGCTGATGGTCTAGATAGATGGTCCTGGGCAAAACAGACATGTAAAGTTGTCCTTCAAAAGACTCGTTCTGGATATGCCTGGGCCCATTATCCCATTTTGTCTACTAATCCTAGGTCGCTCTGAATCAGATCAGTAAATGTAACTCACCATTGCCATGATTTTAGCACTTCAACATGCTCCATCTTGTTGTAAGAATAAATTCCACAAATTCACTTCCTACTGCACATTACATTTCTTCTGTATTACCGAATTGCCTCTTCATTGCTTTCGAGGGGTCCCTTGTTTCCTCGTTCTTCTACAATGAAAAGCCATGCCAACAGTTTCAATATACCTATTTCTGTGTCCTTCATGCATAACAAGTTCCTTCTCTTTGTCAATCTTTCCAACTCCTTGATAACTGAAGTGGCCCTTCTCTGATTGTGCTTTGTTCTGTTGCAGAAAATGTCTGAAGAACCAGAGGGAGTGTAGGCTACTCAGTCAGTGATCATCCCGAATATCACTGTCTCTGTTCAATCAAATCCACCCCTCTCCATGATATTTCTCTAATACCTAATGCAGGGAAGCTGGAGTCAGAAGCCCTTGGAAGAACTACATACATTCTTATGTCTATTTCTATAATAATTATATATAAGAAGGAGTTACAAGATTGTGGATAAGCAAGCACTTTGTTCCTAGCTCTTCATACTTGATAATCATTTAATAGACAAAATTAGAATAATAGCCAACATTAAATCCATTTGATGGATAAAGAAAAAGAAATTCATAAAGATGAGCTAACTGACAGATAGAGACCTAGTTAGAATTGGCTTACAGCTTACAGTACACTTTATTGGCTCATGATAGTCATTGGGGCAAAGCAAGAGAGAAAATGCATTTATACTTTTGTCTTGGTTTAGCCAACACTGAGTGTGGTTGGAGGCAATTGAGTTTAATTTGCAGAATCAGAAAACTGGATTTACTTCAGAGCATCACCTCCCATGCACATTTTTAAAAAGTCAGAGCAGATTACTATCTATCTGAGGACTTCATACAAGTATGCCATGAAGCTTTCTTTGATGATGAAGTAAAATGATAACAGAAGGACAGAAAACAGAGAAAATGGTTTGCTTCTTGGGAAAACATGAATGTAGGGAGCCAGTGGTGAGGTCACAATGTTTAACCATCGTGGTTGTCCTCATTAAAGCCATTTCTACTTAAGACCTGGGTGACTGTGCTGCAACAGTCTCAGTCCAAAATCTCTGATGATTTGTTCACTAGTCATTTTCTTGTCTCTGTGATCAAAAATAAAGTAAAAATAAAACAAACAAACAAACAAACAAACAAAAGAAAACCAGCAAGAAATAACCTTTTCAAAGAAAAACAAAGGAGGAAGAATCTACCTTTCTCTCTGTTTGAGACAATGTAAATCCACCATGAGGGAGAAGGCATGGGTTGGGCCAGCTCATCTGTGGCAGCAGAAGCCTGAAGCTACTTGCTCCTATCATTGCCTAATAAGAAGCAGAGAAAGGGGTGCTTGAGCTTTTTGAAATGTTCCTCCTACTTAGTTCCATATGAATCCCACCCATGGGGTAGTACTGCCCAAATCAGAGGCAGGTCTTCCTCCTCTGCTTAATTTCTCTTAAGTTTTCACAGACACACCTGAAGATATATATATATACATATATCATTAATGTCCTTCCAGGAACACCCAGCTTATAGCACTCTGGCTGCATGTGGTCCAAGAGTAGCCATAAATGGGGATACAAAACAAAAATTGCAAATTCGATGAAACCATTATGAGACATTCTACAGTTGATCTCTATGTGTGACTTGGTTGTACAATTTTCTAGGGAAAGCCTTGTAGGTAATATTTGTAGATAATGATATCCCATCACAGTGTCAAAAGATGGGCCAAACATTGTAGGGATTTCTCCACAATCATAATTATTAACATCGAATATTTTTGTTACCCACTGGCCATTTATACCTCTTAATTTGAGAAATGTGGTTTTGGTATTCATTTATCCAAACATACCACACCATGTGAACATGTACAATTAGTATTCATTGGCCAACAATAAAATAAAGCTGAGAACCAGAAAGTTCTCTTCTTCTGTTGTATTGGATAGGGAACTGCCAGGGTCCACTCCTTTGGTTCACCCTGAATACTAGTGATCAGGGGAGAGATGAGTACCAGGACTTATTCTGAGAGAGGAATGGAGCGCAGGGGCCCTTGGACCCACCAGCTCCTTGTCCTGGGGAGTGTCATGGTGCTTGCAGTCTCTGGGCAGTTGGATACCCAAGGGTAGAGCTCAAAAAAAAAAAAAAAAAAGTAGAGCTTATGATCAACTTCCTCCAGTCAACTTGTGATCAGGCAAAGGGCGTGCACTTCCTATGTGGACAGGAGCAATCCCAACAACTTCAGAAGAATGCGCCCCCTCCCCTCCCTGGACCTGGCTGCCAGCTCCTTCCTGCTCTTCTTGCTGATGAGCATCATCTCTGTGGCCCTCCTGCTACTGCCACTACAGGACAAACTTGGGAGCCCGCTGCTTCAAATCCTGTATGTGTTGCTGGGACAGAAGCTGGTAGTAGCTTGCTTATGTTTTAGGCCTCTTCACCATGGCATTTCTGCAGTCCTGAGGTCTTGGCTGAACCCACCCTGCCCACCTTCTCCTTCACAGGCAGAGACTTACGGCAGCTAGTGTGATGTTTGTACCTGCTCTTCCTCCCTCCTTTCTGCCCACCCATCTGTTGTCATCCTCCCCACAATGAGCACCAAGGGATTTATACTCATTTTCCAAGCTGAATAAAATAAATTTAAAAAAAACAACAACATTATTTTAGATGTTTGGAAAAGATCGCAGACTATTAGCAGTTTCACATATTCAAAATACCTTTTTGTTCAGTTTTAAATCTTCTTTTGTATATTTTCTTATTTTCAGTTCTATTTCAGAATACTTTCATATTTAAAAATTCTTTGGTTTTAGAATCTGGAAAGCGTAGAGTTGTTCACAGAAGACTGATAGCAAGCTCATGATATAAACAGTGACCCTAGATGCAGAGAAGTGATTAATTATTAGGACGATAATTACTTACGGTAGCTATTATTGTTGTGTGAAGGAAGGCAAAGATTTTAAGCATCTTATTTTATTCTCTAGCAATTCTATTCATTTGAAAGCTCACCTTTAATTAGTTGGCATTAACTTCTTTATCATTTGTATTCATTGTTCTCAGGCTTACTGGCTGAAATAACAGAAAACAAACATACCAGGAAGACTTCCTGACATGTCTCCAAGTGTTAGAAGATACATTTCTGATAGAGTAGTTCCTTTCTATGCTATGTTCCAGTCATTAATACTGTACAATTAACACCTCAGGGATGAATATGTAATGGTATTCTTTGTCTTGTGGAAAAATATCCTATTGATTTGTTAATTTTTTTTTCATGCTGAGTGTTGACATAATGAGGCCAGCAGAGCAGAGGAAGATTCTGAGTGTAGGTAGAGAACAGTTTCTGGAGATATAAAGAAAGGCTGCCATGGTCTTCCCTGGTTGACCAGCTTGAATCCTCTGCACAATGTTACAACTGGACTTGGCTGGGCAGTCGGCCATATTAAATGACCAATCATAGCAAGAAGGGAACCAGATAGATACGGCCAGGTGGCAGCGTGCCAAGTAGAGGGGTTGTGAAAGGCAAGAGCCAGAGTTCACCACCCTCACATCTCCACCCCAGATCTGGATTTCTAGTGTCTGATAAGTTTTGCAGAAAGAGATTTGGTAGACTTTGGGTTGATTAAAATTAAAATTAAATAAATAAATATAATCGGGTTACTGGGATTAATTAAGCAGACCCAAGATGTTTATGTGCCATTTATATCTTTAAGATTCATTAAACCATGATAAGTCACATGCTATGGAGAAGAAAATGGACACACAGAGATTTGCACTCATCCCTGGTTGCCACCCTTGAAATCTCTTAATCTTAACATCTGTACCATGTTGGTTTTGTTACTTTCTAGAATTCTGCTCATGTATATAACTATGATAAGAATGAAGTACTAGGGCAGCCATATTTAAAAGAAGGAAATTGAAGAGGAAATTAAACAAGGGAGCAAACAATCAAATAATAGTGGCCATATACTGGCAAATGCTTGTAATCCCCACATATAGAGAGGTAGAAGCAGGAGGCTCACCAGAACTTCCAGGTCAACCTAGTCTAAATAGTGAGTTCCAGCCCAACCAGGGACACACAGCAAGATCTTGGCAGTAAATAAATAAATAAATAAATATGCACAGATAAAGGTGAGATGAGGCATGGCTGTAATTGCATCTGAGATCTACAAAGATGCCCAGACTGTGGTACCAAGACTTTCAGTTTTGTTAGCAATAGAGAAACCTGAAGTAGAGACCTAGAAGGCAGGCAGGAGTAGCAATCCCAGCAGGTATAACATGCCATTGATTCAAGGTTGAGATATCTTGGGCCTATTATTTGTTTCTCTGTTCAGATAATAATTAGGAAGTCCAAGCAGAGTGAGTCTGTGCCAAAGCACACCAGCAAGGGGAGCTGCAGGAACTTCCCACAGCAAACAGAAGGGAATAGAGGTGGCCACTGGCTTCCAGTGAATAGAGACATCCAGGGGCAGAGCATCATGATCTACTGCCCTCTTATTTTCTTCTGAAAATAACAGAGCAGAGTCTGTACCGTGATGCTTCTCTCTGTGCCACTGTTATCCTCTGGGGCATCCAGTTTGGCAGTTTTATCTGGGCATTTTTCACTTTCTTCCACAAATTTCATTTTAAGCTCTTTGGTCAGGTCAGCATCTCTCCCCCCACGTTCTGTATGATATGAACAACGTCTCCTGCCAGAAACTTTTTGTTCTGGAAAGCTGCGGTCCAGGAAAACAAATTCTGCTCTGACACCATCTCTACCGCCAGCTGTTGCATCCCCGTGTCTTATTTTCCCTGCCAAACTTACCATCTCCAACTGGAAACCAGCTGAAAAGCAACACTTGGTATTCCTGCTGTTTTGTCGGCTGTAAGGCTACACACACCTTTGCATAGTTAAAGATGTGTGCAATCAGGTTTGCCCCTATTATTTCACTTCATCTCGTGATGACTATCAAAAAAGCGTAAGTCTGTAGGTTTGGTGCATTTGGAATGTGTCCCATTGGACCTGTCATGTGATGCTCACTTCCAGTCATCTTTCCTGGAAGGAAAATCAAGTGGGCATCTTAAGAATTTTCTCCCTTTGCTACTTGCTATGGGTAAAATCAACTGTTCTGAGACAGGCAATTCTTCCCCCAAATAGCGAATAGTTGTCTTTGGAGCGTTATCATACCTACTATTAAAACCAAGACAAAGATTTGGATAGAGTGCTTAATAAATATATGTAAGGTTCTGGATTCCTTGCCCTGCCAGGAACAACATGAGAGAATGTTTAATGAGATGATAAGGTAGTTCTTACTACAGTTTGAGGTGGCCTGCAGGTGCAATTCAGTTGGTGTTGTGGTTTGAATGGAATATGTTCCCCATAGGCTCCCATGTGTGAGCACTTGCTCCCCAACCAGTGGTACTGTTTCAGAGTTTGTGGGACAGGAGGCACAGGTGGCAGAGACTGGTAGTCTCTGTGGGTTATAAGTTGGCTTTACTTCATGTTACATTGCTTGGTTCCTGGTTGACCCTCATGTGAGCAGCAACATCTAGATACTTCATCTCAGACTGAGAATGTTCTTGCTGCCCTGGGTTCCTAGCTGTACTGAACCAAACCTAGAAGCCAAACAAGCCCCATTTCACTTATGTCAATTCTGTTGGGTGTTTTGTAGTAAAAATAATAATAAGAAAAATGCTAAACAGATGTACCAAAAGGATAGACGTTAGTCTAAGTTCATGATACTGTAAAAGAGAGTCAACATACAAATCATGTATAATTATATTAACATATAATTGTATAGGAGGGGAGGGAAAGAGAGAGAGAGAGAGAGAGAGAGAGAGAGAGAGAGAGAGAGAACATTTGAGAAACAACAGAATTATCTGACATCTAGCCTAGTATTGGTCCAGTGAGTTTGGTTTTAATGTGTGCCCATACATATACACTTGGACTTTACAAATGACTGTAGAATGAGCGTTTCATCAATGGCTATAGTCTAACAAACACTTTCAAAATATTTTATGACACTGAAGAAAAGACAGGTTTATACTTGGAGATAGTCTCTGGTCTATTCTCCATAGATTTTCATGGACACAGCAGCTGAGGACACATTCAGGTTTTCTTCCCAGAAATGAGACACCTTGTATATATGAATGGACACTGTGCACTACTGCAGTGTTTCATTCAAATACTGAATCTGATGGACAACATCTAGCCACTTGCTGGTGTGTTTTATCCCCAAGAGATGATTCCAAGTGCTGACTTCTCTCTCTGGTTTATTAGTCCATAGAACATCTGAGCTGAACAAATGGACCCAAAGCTTCCAGGGCTTAGCAGGATTTACAAGCAATTACTGGAGTTCTAAAGGCAGTCCATGCTATTACTGAGCATCTTTGTACAGAATGTGAAGTCGTTGTAGGGCCTTTGTTCTAGCTTCAAGGTTGTGGGAAGAGTGACATGAACAACATCGTTCACACACTCACCCTCTTGCCTTGGAGTTCATTCTTCCTCTCATGCTCGGTCTGAAAATTGGATATTTATTGTGGAAAATTTTTGACACTTCAACTTTTACCAGGAGGTACTTGAGAACACAAGCTCTTGGGAGTCAGTTCTGTTCCTGCAACATGAATGTGTGTTTTGTTTTGCTATTATAGGCTTCCTTGTTTCTAGGTAAGAAGCAGGCTTTGCCAAGGCTTGCTTATTCTCAAGCTGTGCATTTGTAAAGTGACTTAACCTGAAAATTTTGAACATCAGAGGGAGAGATGTGCATAAAACATGCAGCACACTGAAACGCAAAATTTTTCAGATTTACCTACATAAAATTTGTCTGGCAAATTGGACAGTTAGGGACATTTCGGTCTAAAAAGCTGCCAGTTTTGACAAAAACTTACCTAAGAGAACATTGCAAAAGACATTAGGAAATAGAAAGTCAGAAGAAAGAACTGGGGATGTTGTCTCACTCATCTTTCAAGCTACTCCTGTGTGTGTGTGTGTGTGTGTGTGTGTGTGTGTGTGTGTGTGTATACATATGTACAGAAGTGAAGTGACACAGCAGTTAGATGGTTCCCCAGTTGATATCCAACATATTGCTTTGGGACATTATCTTTCATTGAATCTGGAGCTCATTAGTTGGGCTAGACTGGGTGGCCATTGAACCCTTGGATGCCCCTGTCTGTGCCTCTTAGAGCTTGGGATACATGTACATACAACCATATATGTAGATGCTATATCTATGTAGATGCTGTATCTCTGTAGATGCTGTATCTATGTAGATGCTAGGGCTCCAAATTCAGGTCCTTGTAGTACAGAGAAAGCCCTGAATCATCTCTTCAACCACCAAGTCATTCCATCTAAGAAATGGCAGCTGGAAGTGAATGACAAGAAGAGACACTAGTGGGAGTCTTTGTTGATCACAAAGAAGGCATGCCAGGAGGAAGAAAGAGTGCTCACCTGTAACAGGTATGCAGAGTAATTGTTTGATGGTTTTCAACCAGTATCATCCACATTTCCTACATCTTTATGTTTTTTTTAATTGATTCTAAAAGTCTAACATGTAGATGATTTTTTTCACCACTCACCTACCACTAGGCATTTAATTTGTTTCTAGTGTTTGTCATAACAGATAACTCCCTGGAAAATATATTTACTTAAAAGTATCTGTATGACTTTCTGATAATTTCTTTAGGAGAAATGTCTACAAGTAGAATTAGTATTTTAAAAATAATTTTTACAGGTCCGGAAAAGGGCTTAGTAGCTAAGCTTGCATACTATTGGACCCAAGTTGAGTTAACAGCACCCATATCAGGTGACTTACCACTGCTTGTAACTCCATTTCAAGAGATCTAATACCCTCTCCTGGACTCTGGGGCCCTTCTCACTTGTCCATGAATGATTTTAAGTTTCTCTGTACTGAGCAAATGGAACAAACTGAACCTGCTTACATCTTTTACAACAATGACTATGTTTGTTAGTCTCACAACATCCTTCCTGAAAAAAAAAAAAACTATTTAAAAAACATTAAGATGTTATTTAAATCATCAGGTTTTGCTTAAATCATAACAGTCTTTTTTTGACTTAATAACATTTTTCTTATGTTCACTAGCTGTCAGCAAATTTATCTTTTGTGTATTTTGGCTCATGCCCTTCACCCAAATATTTAAAAAACAAGATTGTAGTTTGTTTCTTTAACACTTTTAAAGAATTTTTTAATATATTAACTAAAATTTTGACAAGTGGAGAAATGAGGATAGGCCCATGACACCAGGCTTTCTACAATTCCCAACTCTAGATAGTGGAAATATCACAAAAAGAGGTATGTGGATAGAAAATATCAAGTAATATATGTGAATGGTAGGTAGTTCAGTTGGATCACTTTCTAAGGGAGAACATCCTGAGGATTAAAATATTTTAGAGATGTTTAGAATCATCTTGTGGGGCATCTAAAAGGCTTGATGAAGAAATCAAGTCTACAGTGACAGCTGAGGAAAATATTACAGCTTCTCTTCTATGCTAAGTCAAAGTCTTTAAACTCGGGTTGCATATTAAAATTAAAATTACCAAAGCATAGGTTCTCCTCTGGGACAAATAACTCAAAACCTCTAAAGAGAGACATGACTTGGAAAAACCAAGATTAAGAATAAATCCTATGAAAGATAGTGTGCTTGGAATCAAAGTTAAGTAATGGCAGACACAGAGGCAGAGTTGGGTGGGAGACTGGGTGGCGAGGAGGGATAAAAGGGGAAAGGGGAAGGGACGAGGAGGAGCTGAAACAATCAGAAGCAAAGGTAACAGACTACAAGAAAAAAATAGTCAAGCAACCATAGCAATTGTTTGAGAAAATGCATTAGTTACTTTTCTACTGCTTTGTTAAAAACACTATTACAAGGGTAAGTGAAAGATGATAAATGCTTAGTATTTATGCCTAGAGTACTAGAAGGGGGAGAGTCCATCATGGTAGGGAGACCTGGAAGCATGTAATGGGCATGGCAGCAGAAGCAACTGAGTACAACTCACATCTTTGGCACCAAGAAGAAAGAAGAGAGAGAGAGAGAGAGAGAGAGAGAGAGAGAGAGAGAGAGAGAGAGAGAGAAAGAGAGAAAGGCAGAGGCAGAGAGACAGACAGAAACACAGAGAAAAAACTGAAAATTCTCAAAGCCTGCCTCTAGTGACATACTCCCTTCAACAAGGCCATACGTTCTAAGGTTTCCCAGGCAGCACCAGCAAGTAGGGACTATGAATTCGAATGCCAGAGACTATGGGGGATGTCTCGTTCAAACTACCACAGAAAGTAGTAGCAAGGCCTAATCGAGGGTGTTCACCATTAGAGGCAATGGAAGGGTGCTTACAAGCTGTAGGGACAATGCACAGATATCTGAAACTGATAGGATGAAGGAGGAGTAACATCTAACATTTGAGGGAACACAGATGTTGTAATGATGAGCCACAAGGACTTTTGGAGAAGGAGGCAGTCCAAATAGTCAGCAAGAAATTCATGCGAAGATTTCTAGACAACAACAAAAACAAAAATATAAAATAAAGAAAAGGGCGAAAGAGGTTAGCTACAGCGTGGAGCATAATACATAGTATACAGAAGAGCCTATGTGTGGAGGTCGTGTGTCACCCAGGGTCTCCTTTCAGTCAGTAGAAGAAGAAATAACAGAACCAAGTGCAGGAACTCAATGCTCAGTGGACACAGATCTGTTAAGTTCCATGAAGACCGTGTGACAGCATATTGGTATAAAGCAAGTAGAGATAATAATTCTTTATCAAGATAGGAACCCCAATGTTTATCATTGTTGAAGAAACAGTAAGGACATTGCTGAAAGGGTAAACCATCCCAGGAATGTGTGAGCAATGTAGACCATGGGCGATATATGTGTGTCTGTTTACTGGAAAGAAGACAAGAAAAAGAAAATGGAACAGAGGAAAATGTCATAGTTCTAATGAAGTCAGGAGAAAGCAAGAAGAGATGGAAGAAGATGGAGAGGTAAATAGCAGACATCAGAAGGCAGGAAAGCATACTCATCCTCAGATATGGAAGAGAAGTGGGTGGGAGCTAAAGACACAAGGCAGCATCAAGCACAGAGAAAGGACTTGGGGCCTGAATAACTAAGCCTAAGCCTAAACTATGGGGAGAAGTTAAGTTATCACCTGGGAATGCTGACTGGAGATGTCATTTCATTTCATTGTTTTATTTTTATTTTCTCTCATACATCACATCCTGACCAATTTCCCCTGCCCCTCCTCTACTTTCCCTCTCCCCCAGATCTACTTCATCTCCCTTTACCTTCAGAAAAGAACAGGCTTCCCAGAGATACTAGCCAATGACAGCATAGTAAGATGCAATAAGGCTAGGCACAGACCTATTCATTAGGGCTGGATAAAGAAGTAAAGAGAAAAGAGTTTCAAGAGCAGGTGACAGAATCAGAGACACCCTGTTCCTCATTCTCCCTATTCAGAGTCACACAGAAACTAAAGTGATTAATCATGGGGCCTACATGGGACTTTGAGAGGTCCTCTGCATATATGTTATGGTTGTGAAGTTTGGTGTTCTTGTAAGAGATGCCATTTTAAAAAGTAATTGGAGACAAATAAAGCCTTGAAACATCATTCTCTACTTGTGATAGTGAATATTAAAAATATAATAATAGAAACTTATGGACACCCAGGCAACAGGCTTTAAAATACAATCTGCATTTAATACCCTGAGTTGAAAGTGAGGAAAAATGAACAGATAATACTCCTGGGTCCTTTGGTTACCTGTTGCCATGTAGCACATTGTCCCAAAGTTGGCTTCTTAAAACACCATTACTTTATGATATAGCTTCACCAGATCTCCTAACTCATAGTCTCCCGCAGTCTGTCATCAAGGAAAGGGTTGGTTTGCAGATATTTCAGGACTTGGCCAGAGAACACTCTGATTCTAAACCTGTTTGTTATTATTTATTTGCATAACATATTTTCATGGATGTTATACAAACCCTCTGATCTTTGCTGGACACCGTTAGTTATCATGGGGTCTCTCTAACATGACAACTGGTATCATCAACATGCACAAGCCACCAATATGTGGGGAGACAGAAGCTTTTCATCATCTAATAACTGAATCTATCAAGGTTCCTTAATTCTCTTCACTCCAAAATATCTCTGTGGCAAAAGATCAGACGGTGACAATACCAGAAAGCAGAGTTCAGTGCGGACTCTCTGTGACTGCCTATTAGTTTGGCATTATAGAAGATAGTTATTAATGAGTATTCTAAGCAGTATCTAAGTTTATTCTTTTAAAAGCCTATTCTAATCCTGCTTTTCAAAATACATTCTGCCTAGAATCTGTTTTTGTAATTAACCCTCCGGAGGCTAAATTAAAAGCATTTATCTTGGGAAGTAGATTCATATAGGAACAGATATCGGGAAGAAAAAGTAAACATGAGAAGGGAAGAAAGGAGAAAGCAAGAAAACATGGACAAAATTAACTTTGATGGAGAGCTGGGGTGAGCGAGAATGAGATTGGAAGTCCAGTGATGTTGGCTCCTGAAAGATGAAGTGAGCATCCAGGAACTGGGTTTGTGCAAGTTCTTGGTTATCATTTTGGTAAGCAGGGAGAATGCCACAGTGTAGACTGTGGGATAGAAAAAAAAGACTGTAGGCTTGTCTTAAGCAATGAGCTACAACCCCCCGTATCAGTGATGGCAATGGTGACAATGACGGCACGTCTCAACTATATTACTTGATTACTCCACAACTATCTATGAATATAGCATAAACATCAACGTGTCCCTGGCATTAGGACATTATTTCCTTTCAAAATGTGGAAGTTAAGAGCTTAAAACTATCCTATCCAAAGTGACAAGCTAAAACATGACATAATCACAAAAAGCAATCAGACTTTTTTTCTGAAGCAACTGTGTGCTTTGAGTAGCTCACCTACTCAGCCACTGGTATTGATTGGGAGAATGTGCGAAGCCTATCAGTCCTATCAGTAAGGAAGCAAGGGAGAAAAATCCAAAAGTCAGAGTATAAATTCTAAGAGAGGATAGGGAAATCGGAATGAATTTGGAAGAAAGGAGAAGAAAAACTTAGGTGGTCTAAAATATAGTTTAAGCAAAAAGAGAAAAGAAAGAAAATAGTGAAGAGAAAAAACGTCATGTTTTTATCATCTGATTCTACTTAGCCCATTTTATAAGTGTAGACAGGATGATGTTATATATGTAAGTTCTCACAACGAAAGAGGAAAACTGATATCATGATCTATGATAAAGTAGAAGTGAGTCTACAATATGATAAGATTTGGGGATGCTTGGTAAAGATTTTGATGCTTATCATTCATTTATGTTATGTTAAGGTCCTCAAGAGAACTTTCTGTTGGAAGGTGATATTCATTGGTGAGAATAAAAAGAAAAAATAATATCTTAATGTCTGATCCCTATGACCTAAATGGAAGAATGGCCCTTTAATTTGTTCTCCAGACATGGCACTTTAAGAGTAAAAGAAAGCATCATTAATAACCTGATGAAGCAGCAGCCGTAGACAAAGGCTGTTCCTAACAAACTGAAATTTATGTTCAGCCACTAATGGAAAATAAATAAGTAAATGAACAAATGCATATACAGTCAACTATAAAAAATAAATGGACAAATATATATGCAATTATAAGTTTGAGTCCTTTAAGTGGAAAGAAATTTATTTGAATAGGATGACCAGGAAAGGACTCAACATTGTGACATTAAGCTAACATCTAAAGGATCTAAAGGAAAAGTCTTGTAAAAAAGGCATCAGTCAGGATACATAGTCACCCATATACTGCCATGGTAGTATAATATGTCAGGCCAGGAATAGAATGGTGTAAGGTTTTTAGGAACACTCCAATAAATAGAAGAACATATTTTTAATAGAAAGTGAGGTTGCACAGCATTTACTTCTAGGTGCAGCAGGAGACCGTTAGCTCTATTGCAGTGGCCTATGAGAGAATCCAAGGCATGTTAAACAAGGGAAGCTGCATGGCTGCCATGTTTTAAATATTTCAGTGAAGACTGAAAAAAAATAAGCAAGAGTGTGTGTCATCTGGAACTGACATGATCAGGCCTGATAACAGCTAAAAATACAGGCTCAAGACTAAAGGAACCTAAAATGGCACCTGGCATTCAAACATAAACCAAATGGTGGGTAGTGGGAAGATATCTAAGAAGAAAAAATGTTTCCTACAGGAAGGCATCTAAGCAGAAAAGATGAGATAACTGCTTCTAATTTTAAGATAACATAACATCAGTGTGAAAACAGAAACTAAAATGTCCTCTATCAGGCAAGAATTGTTGAGCTTAAAGTAACAGGAGTGATTCAGGATAGTTTAGTAGATATAGTATTTTAGAAAGCTGTGGGGAACTCAGAGCCAGGGGACCCAGTGATCTGGACTAAGGAATGACTGGTTGAGGCAGGACTCACAAATGAGTGGCTTCTAGAACAAGTGATATGATACTAATTTTTAGTTTTATATTTATACACACATCTATGTATTTATTTTAAATTAAACTTCTTTTAACAGATACATGGAATGAAATCTGTAAATGTTCTTGGAGTTGTCCTGTGACTTTTTTCTTTAAATGAGGTCTAGTGACCAGCCCAACTTGAGACCCATCTCAAGGGAAGGCTTCAAGGCCTGACATTATTAATGATGCTATTGCGTGCTTATAGACAGAAGCCTAGCATGGCTGTGCTCTGGGAGGCCCAAGAAGCAACTGACTGAGACAGAGGCAGATACCTACACCCAGCCAATGTACTGAAATCTGGGACCTCTGTGGTTGCATTAGGAAAAGACTAGAAGAAGCTGAGGAGGAGGGTGACCCTATAGGAAGACCAGCAGTCTCAACTGACCTGGACCCCTGAGATCTCTCAGACTCTGAGTCACCAGCCAGGCAGCATACACCAGCTGATATGAGGCCCCCCCAACACATATACAGTAGAGGACTGCCTGGTCTGGCCTCAATGGGAGAAGAGGAGCCAGACTCTCAAGAGACTTGAGGCCCCAGGGAATGAGGAGGCATGGCAGGGTTGGGGGTGGGGGGGTGAGGTGGTAGGTAAAGATATCTTCTTGGGAACAGTGGAGAGGAGGAATGGGATGAGGAAATGTGGGAGGGCAGACCAGGAGTTGGGTAATGACTGGAGTGCAAAAAAGTAATAATAATAATAATAATAATAATAATAATAATAATAATAATAATAATGTCAGACTCACAAGATTGAAGAAAAATGAAAAAAATAGAATGTTTTTTCATATATAACAATCCTGATTACTACAGTTTTCCCTCCACCTACTCTCCCCAGTTCCCATCTACCTTCCCTCCCATCCAGAGCCACTCTACTCCCTTTCTGTCTCTCATTAGAAAACAAACAGGCTTCTAAGAGGTAATAATAAAATTTAAGAAGATAAAACAAAAACTATCACATCATAGTTGGACAAAACAAGCAGGGGAAAAAGAGCCAAAGAGAAGGTATTAGAAACAAAGACCCCCTTGTTTGCACACTCAGGAACACTATAAGAACACTAACCTGGAAACCATGACATGTATACTGTGGAGCTGCTGAAGACTCATGCTGGCCGTACGCATTGTGCTTTATGCCCTTTAAATCTGTATGAGCTTTGATCGTGTTGCTTTAGAGGGCCTTGTTCTCTTGTCCTCCAGCTCCTCTGGCTTTTATATTCTTTCTGCCTCCTCTTTCTCAGGGTTCCCTGAGCCATGAGAGGAGAGATTTGTTGAAGACACCCAATTTAGGGCTAGGTATTCCAAGGTCTCTCATTATCAGTTGAGTGTCTGGCTGTGGGTCTCTGTATTTGTTTCCATCTGAAGTTGAAGGAAGTTTCTCTGATAATGACTAGGCAAAGTTCTAATCTAGAAGTACAATCTTATGAGTTGTTTGTTGTTACATGTTGTTGTTGTTATTGTTGTTGTATATGTACTATTTGGACTAGCTAGTCTTTGGTCCTTAGTCATCCAAGCACCGTTGGTACGGCCACCTCCTGGAGTCGGCCTAAGACAAATCAGATATTGGTGGGTTACTCTCTTAAGCTTTATGTTGCCATTGCCCTAACATATCATGAAGATTGGAGGGCATTGTAGATCAAAGAGTTTGTGGTTGTTTCCCTTTTCTTGGCACACAGAGGACCTTCCTTTGCCAAAGGCACTAGAACATAGAAGTGAAGGCTCTCTTTACCGCCAGCTTGACTTCTCCATTTCCAATGAGTTATGTAGGCATTGTATTCAGCAATGGGTCTTGCTGTCACTTTGTGGAGTACAACCTATAGTCTTGGTAACAGCCTGGCTTGTCTGAAAATTTCCGTGGGACTCTTTTTGACAACTCAGGAACCTAATGCCTGATATATGATTTATATTTTGATACTACTCCTCAAATAGCCTTTCATTTTAACTGTCTCCTCTCTCCCACTCCCCATTTGATCTTCTCATTCCAGTCCACATCAATTTGTAGCTATCTATTCTGTTTCCCTTTCCTAACCAGATCTATCTATCCCCCTAAACCCTTAACCTCTGTGGTTCTGTGAACTTTAGCTTGGTTATCATTAATGTAACAGCTAATATCCACATATAAGCAAATTCAAACAATATTTATTTTTCTGGATCTGGTATTCTTTAGTCAAAATATGTTTTTTTTTCTAATTTCATCCATTTATCTGAAAATTTTATGATTTCATTTTTAATGCCTGAGTAACTATATGAACATACAGTTTCTTTATCTATTCTTCTGTTGATGAGCATCTAGGTTGTTTCCAATTTCTGACTGTTATGAATAGAACAGCAATTAACATGGTCAAGCAAGTTTCTCTGTGATAAAATGAAGCATCTTTTGCTTACAGCCTAAGAGTGATACAGTTAGATATTGAAATAAATGGATTCCAATCTTTCTGAGGAACAATCACTCTGATTTTTATAGTGGCTGTAGGAGCTTGCACTCTCACCACAAGAGATGAGTGTTCTCCTTACTCCACATCCTACCAAACCTCAATTGATTAACTGATCTTACCCATTCTAACTGACTTAAGTTACAAATCAGTGTAGTTTTGATGTGCTTTTCCCTGATTACTAACAATGTTGAACATTCCTTTAAGTGTTTCTCTGCTTTTTGACTTTCCTCTTTTGAGAAATTTCTGTTTAGATCTGCTCAATTCACTGTTTGAAAATGTGTATTTGTTTTCCTGATAGCTAGTTTTTTGAGTTCTTAATATATTTTGGGTACTAGCCTTCCAGTGAATGTGTAGTAGGTAAAACTCTTTTCCCATTCTGTAGGGTGCTACTTTGTCTGAATGTCAGTGTCATTGGCATGCAGAAGCTTTACCATTTCATAAGATCTTATTTGTTAATTGTTGATCTTAGTACCTGTGCATTGGTGTTCTGTTCAAAATGTTGTCTCCTATACCAGTGAGTTCAAGGCTACTCTTCACTTTACCTGCTATCAGGTTCAGTGTATCTGGTTTTATATTGAGGTCTTTGAGTCTTTTGGAAGTGAATTTAGTACAGGGTGCTAAGTATGCATCTATTGAGATTCCTCTACCTGCAGCACCATTTGTTGAAGATTATGTATATTATTCCAATTTGTGTTTCTGACTTCGTTACACAAAAAAAATCAAGTGTCCATAGGTTTGTGGATGTATGTCTGGATCTTAATTTCAAATCCATTGATCAACATGTATATTTTTGTGTGCTAATAGCATGCTTTGTGTGTGTGTGTGTGTGTGTGTGTGTGTTTGTGTTTTCTATAGGTCTGCATTTCAATGATACTATCATCAGACAAAGAGCCAGCCTACCTACAGAATGAAAAAATAATTTTTACCAACTATATATCCAATAGAGGGTCTAATATCCAAAATATATAAAGAGATAAAAAAAACTTCATATCAAGAAAACAAATAACCTAATTTTTTTTGAAAAAAAAAAAAGTAGAGTATAGAACAGATCTAAACAGATAATTTCAAAGGAGATACTTGAAATTGGGACTAGTGATAAATCAAGAAAACAGATAACCCAATTTAAAAAAAAAAAAACAAAACATAGAGTACAGATCTAAACAGATCATTCTCAAAAGCAGAACTGGAAATTGGAAGCAGTGATAATCTCTCCTGTTCTTTTACTATCCAGGATTGTTTAGGTTTCCTAAATGTTTGTGTTTACACATTAAGCTGAAAAATGTAATTTCAAAGTCTTTGAAAAATTATGTAGGAATTTTAATGGGGATTGCACTGAATCTGTAGATTGCAGTTGGCAGGATGACCATTTTTACTATATAAATCCTAAGAATCCATGAGCATGGGAGAACTTTTCATCTTCTGATATATCTTTTAATTTCTTGCTTTAATGTCTTAAGTTTTTATCATATACTTTGTTTTACTTGGCTAACTATAGTTTCCCCAATATATTGTATGTTATTGGAGGCTATTATGCAAGGTGTACCCTGAATTCTTTCTCTCTCTGTCATTTGTATGTAGGAAGGCTACTGATTTTTTTGTGTTGATTTTTGTATCCAGCAATTTTTGCTGAAAGTGTTTATCAGCTGTAGGAATTTCACAGTGGAATTTTTAGGGTCACTTTTGTATACTATCATATCTTCTTCAAATAATGATAGTCTGACTTTGTTCCTAATTTTATCTCCTTGGTTTCCTTTAGTAGTCTTATTGCTGTAGCTAAGACATCAAGTACTATATTGTATAGTTATAGAGGTATGTAAGTAGACTTACTTTGTCTTTTTCCTGACTTAGTCACTACAGGCGAGGCTTGCTGTATACTCATTTTTAATATTGAACAATGTCCTTTATGTACCTGATCTCTGCAGGACTTTTATCAGGAAGAGGTGTTGGATTTTTTTCAGAGGCCCCTCCTAATAACTAATGAGATGATCATATGATTATTTTCCTTCAATTTTTATACATGGTGGATTACATTTGCTGATTTTTGTACATTGAACTATGCTTTCATCTTTAGAATAAAACCTACTTTATCATGCTTGATGATCTTTTATTGATGTGTTCTTACATTCAGTTTGCAAGAATTTTATTGAAACATATTTCATCTATGTTCATAAGAAGAATTGGTCTATAATTCTCTTTCTTTGTTTTAGATCTTTATGTTGTTTTGATATCAGGGTAAATGTGGCCTCATAAAAATGTTTGGGCAAAGTTCCTTCTTTTTCTATTCTGCACAATGATTTTTAGAGTTTGTATATAATTGTTCTTTGAAAGACTGGAATATTTCTATGATAAAACCATTTGGCCCTGAGCTTCTTTTGGTTGGGAGACCTTTAATGGATGGCTCTATTTCACTACCGGTTAAAGGTCTGTTTTAATTGCTTATCTGATCTTGATTTGACCTTGGTAGGTAGTATGCATTGAGAAAATTATTCATTTCTTTTAGATTTTCCAACTTGGTGGAATATAGGCTTAGTATGGTCTTCTGATTCTTGGGATTTTCTTGGTGCCAGTTTATGTCCCTCTCTTCATTTTTGATTTTGTAAATGTGGATATTTTTCTATGCCATTTAGTCAATTTGGATAAGTGTTTGTCAACATTCTCTCAGAGCACCAACCTTCTGTTCCACTGATTCTTTGAAGTATTTTCTTGTCATTTATATTTTATTGATTTTAGTCCTGGTTTTTATTATTTCTTGTCATCTACTCATTTTCTATGCATTTTCTACTTTTTGTTCTGGAGATTTGAGCTGTACTGTAAAGTTACTAATATGAGATTACTCCACTTTTATTAAGTAGGCACTTACTACTATGAACTTGCCTTTTAGAACTGCCTTCAGTGTGTCTCATACATTTGTGTATGTTGTGTATTCTTTTTCATACAATTCTAGAAAGTCGTTAATTTTCTTCTTGATTTCTGTTTGGGTCCCTTTGTCATGCAATATTGAGTTGTGCAGTTTCCATGAGTTTGTAATCTTTCTATTGTCTCTGTTCTTATGATATCCAGATTTAATCCTTAATGGTCAGATAGAATACAGGGTGTTATTTCACTTGTTTTATATCTATTAAGATGTGCTTTATGCCTAAGTGTATGGTCAATTTTGAAGAATGTCAATGATGTGCTGACAAGAAGATATATTCTTTGATGTTTTGGTGAAATGTTCTATAAATACCTCTTAGGTCCATTTGGTTTATAACACCAGTAAGCTCCAGCATTTCTGTTTAGTTTTTGTCTGGATGGCCTGTCTTTTGGTGATAATGGGGTACTGAAGTCACACACTATCACTGTGTGAGGGTCAATATGTGATTTGAGCTCTAGTAGTGTTAATTAAGAACTCTGCTGCCCTTGTGTTTGCTACATAAATGTTAATAGAAATGTCCTCCTGGATCTTCCTTTAACGAGTATGCAGTCACCTTCCTTATTCCCTATCCTGATTAGTTTTGGAGTCTCTTTTGTCAGAAATTAATACTACTACACCAGCTTGCTTCTTAGGTACAGTTACTTGGAATATCTTTTTCCATCTCAAACTGAGGTGATAGCTGTCCTTGCTGTTAAAGTATGTTCTTTATACTCCAGAAGCTTGGACCATGGAAGAATTCACATCCATCCTGTTAGTCTGTGTCTTTTAATAGGAAATTAAGACCACTGATATAGAGAGATCAATGATCGTTGTTTGATTCCTGTTGTTTTGTTATTGTACTGCTGCTGCTGCTGCTGCTGCTAGTGGTGGTGGTGGTGGTGGTGGTGGTGGTGGTGGTGGTGGTGGTGGTGTGTGTGTAATATGTATCTGTATAATGTGTTTCCCCTCTTTTGATTTTCTGGTCCAAGAATATTTGTTCTGTGTTTGGGGTAGGATGTGTAATTAACCTATTTAAACTGAAGTTCTTTTGTAGGGGCTGTATTTGTAGATAGATATTGCTTAAATTTTATTTTATTGTGGAATATCTTACCTTCTCCATCTATTGAGATTGAACAATTTGCTGGGCCTATTAGTCTGGTTTGGCATCTATGGTTGCTTAGAGTCTGTAGAATATCTGCCTAGGTCCTTCTGTCTTTTAGAGTCTCCATTGAGCACCATATATAATTCTAACAGGTAGGTTTGCCTTTCTATTTTCTCTTTCAGCTTTTAATATTGTTCCTTTGTTCTGTATGTTTACTGCTTTTACTATTATATGGTGAGGGGACTTATTTACTGATCCAATCTATTAGTGTTCTACATGCATATTGAACCTTTATAGACATCTACTTCTTTAGGTTAGGACATTTTTCTTCATTATTTTGTTGAAAATATTGTCTGTGCCTTTCACCTGGCTTTCTTCTCAGCTCTCTGTTCCTATTATTCTTATATGTGATCTTTTCAATGTGCCCCATATTTAATGGATATTTTCTGCCAGTTTATTTTTAGAGTTATAGTTTTCTTTGGCCAAAGTTTCTAATACTTCTATTATATCTTCAATGTCTGAGATTCTCTCTTCCACTCGTTGTTGGTAAGGCTTCCTCAGAGGTTCCTGTTTGAGATACTTTGTTCATTTCCAGATTTTCCTCAGTATAGGTTTCCTTTATTGATTCTTTTAGGTCTTTAACCCTTTAAAAAATTTCTTTGCATTGTTGTCGTTGTTATTATACATTTCTTTAAGATATTTATTCATTTCCTCTTTAAGGACCTCTACCATTTTCAAAAAGGTTATTTTGAGTTGGGGCAGCGGTGATGCATGTGTTTAATTCTGGAACTTGGGGATGGAATTAAGCTAACACCTAAGTTTGTGGCCAGCCTGATTTACTCAGTGAGTTCCAGGACAGTCAGGACTACACAAAGAAACCCTATCTCAAAAAACAAAAACAAACAAACAGACAAAAGGCTATTTTTAATCTATGTTGCTTGTATCTCAGCTATATTGCAATATTCACGACCTGCTGTGGTAGATTTGCTGGCTCTAGACATATTGTCCTGATTGATTTTTTTTTTTATGCAAGCATCTAGGCATCTGGGTTTGGGAAGATTGTTCTAGGTACAGATGTTTGGCCTTGTCTTTGTTGACTGAGTGTACCTTACTTTCTGTTGCCCACTCTGGTTTTTAGAAGGGTGTAGAGGCTATATATTGACTGTAAGGGAATTCTTCTGAGATCCTGATAGGTGTGGCCACTGGGGGTTCCAGGTAAAATGTGTTTCTAATTATTGAGACCTGACACTTAGGAATGGGGGTCCGATAGGAAGGAGCAACTAAAGATATCCACAGGAGGCAAGATAACAGGGAGTACCACCAGGATCTGCTTCACCTCCTGGGAATGGAGACAGAGCATGTGAAGAGGCCATAGCAGAAGGTCTGTTACACAACTGGAGAGGAGAATGGTGGGTTGGACTTGAAAGAATGGCAGGAGGAATGTAGATCTGCAGTCAGTCCACCTGCGTTCTATATAACGTGACCTGTGGGTTTCCAGGGAATGCCTGTTTTATTTGAGTACTTGAGTAAAGCAATGAGTGAGGGGAATGAAGTTTGAAGCTAAGATCTGTGTGGTCCACTGGAGAAGGGGTCAGAGGAAAGGAAGACTTTAGCAGGTGGTCACTGCAAAGCTAAGGATTATAGGATTTGGAGGAGAAACAGTATAGGTGAAGTCCTGCAGTTACCCTACCTGTTTGTCTGGCCAGAGGGGCCTGTTGCCATGGGACATGAAATGCTTAGATCAGGTTAAACATACCTCTCTTTCAAGTTACATTTCATTATGATAAAAGTAACTAAAACTTTTTTTTTAAGGTTTTCCACAGATTGTGTCACTATCTGAGATCACTCCTTACTAACAGCTCACTGGACTTCTTGGTCTGTTCCTCAGTACCTGATAAAGTTCAGCAGTAAACATCTGCTCAAGACATTATATTCAAGAAAAGGGTATCAGGCTTGGTTTGAACACTGTGTCAATCCATTCCCAGAAGACAGAAAAGAAGAAAATGTGAGGTACAGAGAAACATTGCCAGTGAGTCAAAACCTCATCTGAGGCTCACTGGGAGCAGAGACTGAAAACTGCAAACTCCAAAGAACAGCAGCTGGTGATCACACAGCCACCTGCGCACCTGGGGAAGTTGGAGACAGAGAGGTGGGGGTGGGGACAAGGCATCCTGAATAGTCTTCCAGAGTAGCAAGACCAGCTCCCACTTCCCTAAATGTAAGGGGAAGAGCTGTTTCCCACAAATCACTTCACTCCATCTGGTTATAAAAATAGCACCGACACTAGCATTTTTATCAGACAAAGTTAATTTCCTCTTCAGTCTGCATTTGGTGATAATTTGGGGGAATTATTGAACCTGGGTCCTCTCCACTGCACTGGGCTGATTTAGCTAATGACCTGTTAATGAGTTGTTAATCACTTATTCAAATTGGGAGGGTTGGGTGACTGAGCAGGTGCTGAAGCTGAAGGAAAAATCTGCTTGAATAAAACCTTCCAGTTCCCACTTCCTGGGAGCAGGTCCTCCTTTGCTCATAGTTCTCATTTCCACACTTGGTAGCAGAATCTTGAGCACATTAGGATCCCAGTGTCTCCTAAAATACAGGCATCCTAGATCTACCAGTCTCCAGCACACGTCTAGTTTGCTGATGCAGAAGGGATTTCTGTACAGCAGCAGTTTGGCTATCCCAACTGGAAAATTACTGAACTTCAGAGACACAGCATAAGCCAGGGACAGCAAACTGTAAAACTCTTTAACTGTGTACAATTGTATGGAGATGCTTCCACTGGAGTCTCTCGTCTGATCAGACACAGCAACCAAATGATTCTGTGGTGATAGGCTGGGGGTTTAAAGGTTAAGATAATTCCCCAGTGCCAGTTAACTGGAAAGTAATAGGAACAGATTTTAATCTAGATGTGACCAACCTCAAATCCTACACATCTTCTCATAGTCATATGACCTATTCTAGAATCTAAAGCAAATAGAAAGAGAATTATATATCATTTGATCCCAAACCAATATTTGTTATGTTATGTACAAGAGAAAAATCTCATTTAGGCAAACAAGGATGTTGTCTTAAATAAATATGCCTGAGTCTATCCCCGTGAACTGGTGTTGAATACACTCCCCCAGTGCCATTCACACACACCAGCATTGGGGATTTGTTCTATAACCATTTGCTGTACTGTTAACCATTGTTATCCAGCTCAATATGATTAACAGTCCAGTCTTTCTGCCTAGTAAACATTTGATGGACAACATAAGAAACTGAACTGGGAAAGAAAGAACAGAGCTCTGAAGCAAGAATGTACATTGAGAAAGAGGAAAACTCTCAACCCACTATGAAGAAATTTAAAAAAGTAACAGCCAAAAGTAGCTCTTGACCTGTGTGTTCCACAACAAACTACAGTAATGGATATGAATTGTGCCTATCCTGACTCACTGACTTTACTAATGTACATAAGGAAAAGAATAAGTATGTAAGTGTTTGAAATGAAACATAAACTAAATCATTTTTAGGCACTTTTCTTTGATATTTCTTTGAAGCTTCCTTTCAACATTGGACCATAAGTAGTCAAAAAACACTGAGATTCTAATTCTATCCCTAATGACAAATGATTCTGTAAACATTGGCAAGTGCTTCACCATCCATCATCTCCCATGATCCCAGTCATCAGGATGAAATGAGACATGAGGTATGGTGTGGATGTATGAACATCAGGTACTGTGAGTATTGGAAAACTTCTTGAATTACAGTTCATTTCCAGTGGTTTTAGATTAAGAAGTTGCTCTTGCATGCTATTGACTAGCTAGTATCAGGATACAGGCGGTACATACTAAATAAACAACAACAACAAAAAATGGTTTGGATATTCAGGTTCTCGAAGCTGAAAAGAACAACTTGTTTCAAAATTCCTTCCCTAATGTATGATGTTTCTTCTCTTTAGCATAGAATTTTAAGTTCCTACCAGGGATCTGTAAAAATTTTAAAGCATGTCATAAGAATAGTAGAGAATGCCTTGGAAAAACCTGAGTTATTTATTTAATTCTAGATATAAAACACTAGCATAGGGCAAGGAACATCGTTATCACGTAAGTGGCTGATTTTCTGAACAGGTGTTCTATTTGTGACTTCCATGGAGGACATTGAGAGGTGGCAAGACATGGACCTAGAAAATGATATACCATTTTTTTGTTTATTTCTTCTTTGTGTTTCATGATATATTGTTTCCAGATTCAATTATTTGTCAAATGATTTGCCTGAAAAGAGTCAAAGGGACAAGAGCATAAAAAAAAGAAGTAAGCCATGTACCCAAGACTAGTTTTCTTCAGGCACATAGACTCTGTCATTTATCTAGAGGGGAGAGACGTGAGGCACACTGACCCTCAACTTTTGTTCAATAAGACAGATATAGCGAATTTTAAAATCAAAGAGAAAATGGGTAAAACTGCAATTACAGTGACATGCATTGCTTTATTCTTTTACTTAACTCCTTGTTGACAAATAGAATTCAAAGAACCAGAAGTACACATTAAAAAAAAAAAAAAAAAACAGCAAACTTCTGGCTTACAATCACTTTTCTGACACACTGCAGGCTTTATTTACGTGACTTGAAGACACTGACTGTTTGCATTGTAATTTTTTTTCCTCTGGAACCAAAGGAAATAATTTGTTTCACTCTCTAATCACATCTTCTGGTATTAACTACATCAAGACAGCTTGATAGAAACTTAAATTCTAACAAGTGCAAACATTTTTATCCAGTAAAGGAATGAAAATTGTCTTTGAAAGTTCTTTTCTGTATTGCTGATTGCTGTTAGACATATAAGAGCCAGGATTCTAAGCATGTGGAAAAAACATCTCAACAATGATATTTTCAAGTGTGGAAGAGGACTTGTTTGTGGAGATTGTATTCATCTATATCAGAAAATTCTCCTCACAACATCCACCAAAGTCATATGCATTTATGGCATTAATCAGAGAAAGGATTGTGAAATAAAAGCAAGATATTAAATAAATAAAGATGGATGGCAATTGAGGCACCTGTTTGTTTTGATACTACCAAATGCATTTTCAGAGAAAAGCCCTTATCGGTTTTCAGTGAATGGCTTATCCTGTCATGGCGATGCAGTGTTAGTGTTCCTTACTGCTTACTCTGAGCCGGTGCAGTGACACCAGACTAAATAAGGGAGTGGGGAAGTCTTTGTCACACCTGTCACTGACCAGTTATTAACACTTTCCAACAAGGGCATTAGGGACAAAATTCTGAGTGGTCAATTTGTATTTCAAGTGTGAAAACAACGCACTTGTGGCAAGAGCCGGTGTGTTAAGTGTGCTTCAGTTCTGCAAGGTTTTATTAAGAACCATCCACAAGACATCTTTCTAGATCCTTGATTGTTCGAGGAGTTCATTGTCTGGTAGAGAAAGTAGTCAGGCAAAATTAAACGTATTCAATAAACATTTGTCAAACCAATTTGAACACACATGAAATACAAAAGAAAGATTGATTAATTTTTCTTTGGGGGGCAGGAAGAATGGAAAGTTTTGTATTAGATACTTGACTGTGAGAGATAAATGCTAGGCAGAAGATGTAGATTGGAGCTCCAGGCAGGGAAGGTACCTGGCAAAGACTGGGAGTTGTAAAATATCAAAGAAGATTCTGAAGTGTGTGTTTCTACACTGATGAAGCATAACAATGCTGGGAAGGACAAAAGAGGTTTGAGGACAAATGGTTCATCAGTAAGCTGACACCTGTGTTGGGAAAATACTCACAGGCATAGTCAATGTGTATATTTGATCAAATCCAGAAAATAAGGAATTGGCCTATGAACTTTGCAGCAAATTCACTAAAAGAGACCAGAAGTGGAAACAGAGACAGAGAAGATGTAGAGACAATTGTGATAAGACACTCTGGATTAAGATACAGGCAAACTATAGATAAAATGATGTTAGAGATAGAAAATTCCTTTTATAATTTCTAGGTTGTGCTCTCATTTTCTGAATAAGGCAAGTCAATTATAGGGTGTATGCTAATGTATGCGTGTATGTGGGGAGATTGAGGGTATGTGTCTGTATGTGTTTGCAGTTTTGCATGCATGTATGTATGTATGTATGTGTCTGAATATGATATAGACACAAACACCTCCTTTCTTAGTTAACACGTCTTCTCCCTTGTGGACACTTTAAGTAAGAAGTAAAGTCCTATGCTCTGCCTAACAGTAGCTTCTTATTGATGATCTTATTAGAATCCAACTGTTTGCTTGGACATTCTGCTCTTAAACTAGATCATTCTTTAAATAATATTATCTATTGACATCCATTTATTCTTTTTCAGTTATCAAATAGTCTGGTCCATGAAGTTTAAGTCATTAACTATTCCATTCCATGTTATAATCAATGAAAGCTCTGTCAGGATTCCAGGATCAAGGCTTACTGCCTCACATTCCCTAAGGGTGATTGATTGAACACTTTGCTTCAATTTCTTCACTTCTTCATCTCTAATCCACACAGGTTTAGTTTCTAAGCCTGGCTATGTAGTACAGGCTTCCACATCACCAAATCCCTGTCTCAAGCATCCACTTCTCTAAGCAAAATGTTTTTATTTCTACCTTCCTTACCAAGTTACTTCTTCAACTTTACAGCTCTTTCCATTTTTCCCTTTGTATTTCAAGAATTCAGAATAGAGTGTCTCTGTATAGCTTAAGCTTACATTTGCTCCTGGTGAATATTGTCCTCTTTCTTCCAAACCTGAACACTGGGTGTACCCACACAGAAGTCAGCGCTATGCTCTCCTGAGTAGCTGTGGACAGATGGAGAAGATCACCCAGCCGTACAACCCCAAGTCTTCCAAACCAAATTGGATTTCGTAAAAGACACTTCAGTTCTACTATTTCTCAAATCAGTAATATCACCACTAGCTAACTCTCCAGCCTGTTCTAAAGAGAAAACAGAAGCAAACAGATAAGAACTCTTTCATCTTTCCCTTCCCAGGCATCAAATTCCTCCACTGTTTATGTGTCCTCTCTCTCTCTCTCTCTCTCTCTCTCTCTCTCTCTCTCTCTCTGCTCTGTGATGCTCCAGAGCTTGTACAGGTTCCCATAACATGTTCTTTCAATCCCATCCTTTCAGAAAACATGAGAAACAACCCTATTTAAAAACCTATTTCTGTAGTGACATTAACTCTTCATTTAGATTCTGCCTCCCAGTTTTGTTGAAGTAGAATTTGCTCTGAACAACAAACTTGGAGGAAAATAAAGCCCAATGCACTCTCATCACCTCCACATTTATCCCCAGTGATAGTGCTACCTTCAGTCTCCTCTCTGGAGCCCTGTCAACATGTGTATCACACACTCAATCCACATGCTCCTTCCACCTGACTACAGGTCTAACATTCAATTCTCCACCGGCACAGTTTTACCTCAGAGACTCCTTCATCTTCCAAGGAGTAAACTCAAAGAAAGTTTACAGTTTAAAAGCTGAAAGTTTTTAACTTTTGGAGCCACTTGTTGTAGCTTCCTGCCACTTACTTCTAAGGCTGCTCACTTTCTTTCTTTGCAGCACACACAAGCTCTTCTCCTTGGAACACTACTTGTTAGAGTGGCCCAACCCCAGTCATCAGCCTCTTTTTTGTCTCAGGCTATTTGGTGGCACTTGGATGAGTGTAAGCCAAGGTGTGCTGCTTAACAATATAGACTGAATATTTTCAGCAATGTGGGCCATGTATTTTATTTGCCTCAATGACACATCTCTGCTGTTGTAGGGTGGAAGATGCCTGAGGCAAGGTATAAATTAATAGGTGTGGCTGTGTTCTCAGAAAAGTACATTTAAAAATCAGGCGCAGGGGCTGCAGAGATCACTCAGTGGGTGAGAGTTCTTGCTGTATAAGCACAAGGTTCTAAGTTTGGATTCACAACACACAGGCAAACAACTATGTGCACAGTTGAGGGTGATGGAGAAGGACACTGGATGTCTTCCTCTGATCTCTGTCCCCTTATCTACATTCATACATATACATGCATCAAACATATATTCACACACATACACACACACACACACACACACACACACACACTAAAGCAGGCAGTAGGCTGAATGTGTCTCTGGGAACTTGCCAAAACCTACTCTATATTTTTATTTGTAAGCCATGGCTATGAGGTCTATTGGGAGGGGTGAATAAAGGATGGAAGTGGGTTGCTGATTTTTCCCCTCCATTACAAACAGACTCCAAAAATTACATTTTAAGTTCATTTAAAATTTTTTTACATGATGTATTTTGATGGTATTCTTTCTCCTCTCCTAAGTCTTTCTATATTCTCCACATTTCCTTCCCAAATAAGTTCTTGTTTTTTCTCTTTGCTTAAAGGAAGTTTAAGCAAAAAATAAATAAAAATAAGTAAACCATATACTCATAACAACAACAAATGCACACATAAATATGTTGAGTTTGTTTTGGTATGACCAATTACTCCTAAGCATGGGGTCAGATCTAGAGTGTGGTAGATATGTCCAATGTCACTCAGTTAGAGAAAAGTGGTTTTCCTTCTTGAGGCAGGTATTAGTTACATACAATTTCTTGGTTATGGGTAAGACTATGTGTTCACTTACCCTTCTCAGTGCTGGCATATTATTGGACTTGGACCTATGAAGGTCTTGTGGATGCTTTCACAATCTCTGGGAGTTCACCTATGTATAAGTCAGGCTACATCTGGAGAACACTGTTTCTTTGGAGTCATCCACTAACTGGGGCTCTTACAACCTTTTCGACTCTCTTCTCTACAGATCCGTGGACCGCAAAAATAGCGGTGTTAAGAAAAGGCATCTCCATTAAGGCTGAGTGCTTCAAGGTCCCACTGTCTGCTTAATGTCTAGTTGTGGTTCCTTATGCTAGCTACCATCTACTGCAAGAATAAGCTTCTCTGATGAGTGTTGAGAAATACACTTATCAATGGGTATATCAAAATGTTACTAAGAATAATTTTATTGCTATGTTAATTTAGCAGAATAATAGTAACTTTTCCTCTAGGGTCCATGATATATCTAGACTCAAGTTTTTGGACTCTTCAACATGTCAGATATGAGTTCCATCTCTTAGAGTACATCTTTAACACTATTTTAAAGTATTGCTCTAACAGTTTTGCAATTAATACATTAATACATCTTATATGCATATCACCATTGTAGGTCATGGAGTTTGTAGTTAGATGCAATTGATGATTACTTTTTTTCCTCCTCTTATACTATGTATAATGCCTTCCATCACTATGAATTCTAGTCAAAGGGATGAAGATTTTAGTTCAATACCATTCTGTTTCTCCATGTTCAGTGACACAAGTAAGTATAAGTAAGTGGTATCATTAGCGATAGGGCTGTACTGTCAGGTCGCGGAGGATAGCATGCCATTGAAAATGAGTTTTCTCTTATATGTGGATGCCCTATTTACAGCTTTCCGTATAGGTATTTCATTTAGAATGTCCAAAGAAGTGACATAGCTAATATAGGACTAAGAAAAGAATGGAATTCATTAAGGAAGGATAAATAAAATAAAGAAAGGAGGGGCTATTAAATAGGGAGAGGAATGTGAGGGCATAGGAAAGAGAAACAACTAAAACTAAGGGTCTTTTTAAGAACCGTATGAAAACCTATTAATGTAGGAGCGTCTTTAAAAGATACAAAAGAATCACCATAGATAGTGTCCCTATTGGACATCATAACATGTACTGAGGGAGATTATGCTACTATTAGATATCGTGTGCTATCAGAAGCAATAAGTTACATCTTGTTGAGTCATTGGCCAAGAAAGGCTCATGGACTAAAGTTCTTGTGATGGCACACAAGTTTGAATGGCATATTCCTCTGTGTGATATACTCAATCGTTAATGTCGGATGAAATCCCAGCGATTTTTTTTCTGATTATCTACTGTTTTTAACTACTCCTTTATGCCCATTGTATACTCCTTGCCTGTTCTAAGAAAGCTTTATTTTGTGTGTGTGTGTGTGTGAGGTCCTTCACACTGAATGACTAGCTAAAACATCCTCTTAAAAGCTTGGTATTGATACTACTTTTTCTATGGAAACTAATGCAACTACTTATTTTAAGATTGTATTCTCTATTTCTTGGTAGCCTTAACTACTCTACCCTCTGTTCCTATTTATGTGGTTTTCACTTTCCAAGATACTATACACCTATTTACATTAAAATGAAGGTTCCTGGTCCCATTTATATCTAAGGAAAGACAACATACATCAATTTGCATTAGTCAAGTTAGAGGGGCTCTTTTTTAAATTTTTTTTGACTATTCAAGAGTAGTACTTAGGAGATGTCAAGACCATGAAAAAAGATTTTAGTGTCATCATTGGATTAACAAGATTCCTTAATAACAGAGGGATGAATAGTGATAATATTTTCTAATAAATCCTTCTATTTAAGATAGGCAGAAATGACACATCAGCCCAAAGGACTTGAAATAAGTGATTAAAGGAAGAAAAGAAATGATAAAAATGTTAATGAAGGGACCAAGAAAGGACAGCACATTAAGTTTTAGCATTTTTTTATAGTCTAAAGCTACAAGTGATCATTAATAAAGGCTAGAGAGTACTAAAGACACTAAAGTGATAGTGTACAAACCAGATTCATGCACACCAAAATGCAAGTGTAAGTGGCAGGAAGGGCAGGGTGTTAAATACATAAGCATTCTAAGAAGGCTAAAAATGAATGAGAAACAAGAGAGCTAAGGTACAGCTCAGTTGCTGAAAGATACGTTGTGTACACAGGGCTCTGGTTGAGATTAATTCCTAGCATGTGCACACACAACTCCACCTTAACCCCCACACGAATAGTAGAGAATGGTATGGCAAAATAAGGGTATGTAGATGGGTATTTAATTCATTATATTAGCTCTCTGGAGAGTATTTACATTTAGATAAACTATTTAAAAGGTGACTTTTGTTGAAATGTTACCATCTGTCATATACTATGTGTCTTAGTGTTTTATTGCTGTGAAGAAATACCATGACCAAGGAAACTCTTATAAAGGCAAACACGTAATTGGGACTGGTTTACAGTTTCAAAGGTTCATTTCATTATTATCATAGCAGTTCGCAGGCAGACATGGTGCTAGAGGAGCTGAGCGTTCTACATCTTGACCCAAAGGCAGTCCAGAGAAGGCTCTCTTCTGCACTGGGCAGAGCTTGAGCACTAGGAGATCTCAAAGCCTTCTGCCAACAAGGCCACACCTACTCCAACAAGGCCACACCTCCTAATAGTGCCACTTTCCATGTTCCAAGCATATTTAGACCAGCACACTATGCTAAGCATATTGTCTTTACCTTCATGAGGCAGGTATTGGTATCCAAGTTTTTCAGAGAAGGTCAATAGAGGACTGAAGGTTTAGTTGTCTTAGCTACGATAAAGTACTCTGAAAGAAGCAACTTAAGGAAGGAAAGGTGTATCTTATTTGGTTCACAATTCCAAGGTATAGTCCATCATCATGGGGAAGTCAGGATGGCAAGAGTTAAGGCAGCTAGTCACATTTCATTCATAGTTGGAAAGCCAAGAAAGATGTCTGATGTTAAGCAACCTTTCTTTTTATTCAATCTTGGATCTGAGCCCAAGGAATGGTGCTGCCCACTTTTATAGTGGAATTTACTACTTCAATCAGCATAAGGGAGACAGTCTCACCTAATATTAGGCCATAAGCTAGCCTAATCTAGATAATTACTCACAGACATGCTCTAGGTTTGTCTCCTAGGTGATTCCAAATCCTGTCAATCTCATAATCAACATCTATCATCATATTAAATTAGGGTCACCCAAATCACACAGTTAGTGCTAAGCCAAACAGTCTACCTTAGTTTCCCAAACACTTAAACTGTGCTTTCAACAATAGAAGGAGGAGGAGGAGGAAAAGGAAGAGGTGGAGGAAGAGGACGAGGAGAAAAAGAAGAAAGGAGAAGGAGGAGGGGGGAAAGAAAAAGAAGAAAGAAGGAAGTAGAAAGAGAAGAAGAAGAAGAAGAAGAAGGAGAAGGAGAAGGAGAAGGAGAAGGAGAAGGAGAAGGAGAAGAAGGAGAAGAACAAGAACACGAACCAGAAGAACAAGAAGAAGAAGAAGACCAAGAACAAGAAGAACAAGAACAAGAAGAACAAGAAGAACAAGAACAAGAACAAGAAGAACAAGAAGAGCAACAAGAAGAAGAGTAACAAGAAGAAGAACAAGAACAAGAACAAGAAGAACAACAACCACTTTGATGAGAGAATGATTTATTTTAGCTCATTCCAGAGCTTTCATTGCATCATGGTGGGGAGGGATTGGCAGAACAAAGCAGTTAACAAATGTGGTAGTCAGGAAACAGGAGGCATAGCCTTGTCTCATTTAGCTTTCTTCAGGTAAAATAAAGACACATTACAAAATCTTTCATTTTAATGAGTTAAATGGCTGATAAATGTCACATGAGAATATTTTACATGTTTACATGTAGGATTGTGTGAGGTGTGTTTTTCCTTTCTCCTGTTCCATGACACCTGAACCTGACACGATAGGATGTTCTTGTCAACACTAAAGACAGGTCATTGTTTAGTTAATCCTTTCTGGAAACACCCTCATGGATTCACTCAAATTCACTCAGATGTGTGCTTTAATGATCTCTTAAGTAAGTCTCAATCGAGTAAAGTTGATAAGGTAGCTTACCCCAAAAGAACTCTCAACTATTTAAGTTCTTTATCATTATTTATTTAATATTTTGCTTGAAATGAATTTTATCTTTCCCACTGTTGGTTAGATTCAAAGAGTTTATTATTAAGGAAGACACACACAAATTATACCTTCTTAAATGTTGATAGTTAAATATATGTATGTGGTTTATTGATTTCTGAATTTTAAACATGCACAGACATGTTATCAAGAAATTTTATTTAAATAATTTATATGTTTACAAATTTAAAAATGGTTATTGATTTAGGTACTAAAAATATCCTATGAAATATATACAAATATAATTATTGCTTGAATTAAGTGCCCATTTTAAAACCTGTTTTAAATTATAGACACCATGTGGTTAGTTTACTATATCATTATACGTATTTCTATTTGTATCTAAATAGATTATTATTACATTCATTGTGGAATCTTCCTAACATTGTTCTTAAATTTAGTTAGATGATTCCTCAATAATATGATAATTTTACAAAAAAATAAAAGATAAATAAACGATACCCTTTCAGAACAGCCACAGTCATAAGACTTGGGTTGTTAATTAATGGATTATCAGTCAGCATGTAACAGCTGGTTGATTCTTTTTACATATGACATACCTTTGAACTTTATAACATCAGACCAAGCTTGCTTTCATGATTTAACTTCATTGTTTGCATCAACAGACTTTCTGGACTCCATGACATTGATTCATTTGTAAGTAGTTTACCTGAAATATTCTCCTGGTATCTTACTTACCTGAAATTTTCTAGCTCTTTTGCCTCTATGTTATATTTGTCTGTCATTATATTTCAATCATTATATATTTACTCATTATAGCATCATTAAAAACAAATGCTGTCTTACTAGCATCTTATTCTAATTAAGTGTGCTAATTGAAGCTTGTAGGTCACAGAGGATATAAAACCCATTACACTGCTTTCAAGGGCATAGGGTATCTGGTTTAGACTTGTCATCTAAAACAAATTCAAATTTGATGGAAAATGATAATTTGTGCTTATTAACCAAAAACCCTTTCCTAACTGGCAATCTACTAACAGATGTATGATCAATTTTACACTTGAGTTCTTCAGTTCTTTGGTATAGTTCCCTGTCGAGGACTATCTGAATTACTGCAAATTTTGTCTTAACACAGAGAAATGCAAGAATGTAAATATACTTTACAACTATCTACTTTAATAAACACAATATTCACATATAACATTTGCAACTAATTAATTCAATAAAGTTAAATTTTTATACGGAACTACCCTAGCTTTATAAAACATTTTATATGGAACAATTCTAGTTTTTCAAAACTTTTACAATTGACCCTATTATCTGCTTTAATATGAAAATGACTAAGTTTCATAATGGCTCTTTAGCCCAGTATCTATCATTGTCCTTAATAGTCTCTAAAATGCCCCTACTTAATGTCAAGAGTAGACCTTTTCAGAGTCCTATGGTTTGGATATTTAATGTCCTCTGAGGGCCTGTGTGTTAACATTTATTTCATGTGTAAGGATATTGGAAGTTGGTTGAAATCTTGGGAAGTAGAGGCTGGAAAGATGACTCAATAAGTAAGAATATTTTCTGTACATGCATGAGACCTTGAATTTTAATCCCTAGTACCCATATAAAAACGGCATGTGTGGTTATGTGCCTGTAACACAAGCATTGTGGGGAAACAGATCACAGAACATCATTTGGGCTTGCTGAGTGTCACTCTATCTCTGAGTTAAGTAAGAAACACTGTCTCAAGAGAATAATGTGAAGAATGTCATAGCAGAATACCCAATCTTCTCCTCTGGTCATCTTATATGCTCACGCAATCATTCATACATACAGGCAAGCATGCAAGCATGCACATATACTACATGCATATACAGGATATATGTATACATACTACATTAACACATTGCACATACAAAGAAAGGGAGAAGTACAAGATTATTTTTCTCTGAACAATGGACTATCATAGTTGTTATGAAAAAACAGTAACACGAATGACTGCTGATGACAAAATTAAACATTGGTCTTCAGAAGTCGAACTGTGTGAGAAGTCATTAGGTCATCAGGGAGGCATGCCCTCAGAGGGAACTGCGGGAACCCCTTCTCAGTCTCTGTGTGTGCTAGTTCAACAAAGCATTCACCGTGCCCGTGTTGTATATTTAGACTTTGAATGTCCAAAACCCTGAGTAAAAGAATGTTTTCTTTTCATAAAATATATTGCCTGTGGTATTCTATTATAGTAATGAGAAACTGACTAATGCACAGAGTATTATTGATATTTTCCTTGCCTCAGACTATGTTTCTATAAAGCCTAGTTGTTATGTTGAAAACACTAGGGAGCATAGTCTTGGTGCTGGGAGCAGGGTTGAATGTTAGCAATGATAAAAAGGTGCTGTCTGTTCTTGTTTAGAATCAAATCTAGTAACACATTTCCTTTTAGGGGTATTCATTTCCTTTGTCTTTTTATCTCCCATGTTACATGTTAGGTTGATGGCATCCCCTTTCTGAATGCTATGCTTGTCACTCTATTAAGTCAATTGCAAATACATTCATATATTCTAAATTAATTGATTTTAACAGGAAATTTTACTTACTACTATGACTACAAATTACAGCTCACAATACAGTTCACCCAAATTGCTAGGAAAATTGTGAAACAAATGGGAACAGAAATTTCTGGAAGGACTCAAACTGATGAATTGTCTACAACATCCTGTTTAACAAGATAACTAGAGATGATACACAGCAAGCCCATGGGCTTGGATGACTAAAGAGTTGAGACATATAAACAAACATGAATGTGTAATTGAAGATTACATTTTTAAAACAGCAGTCAACAGAAACTAATGACTCTGAAGGGACTCAGATGTTGAAGTTTACAAAGACTCAAAAGCTGTGTGTGTGTGTGTGTGTGTGTGTGTGTGTACAAACATATGATCAAAGTGCAAAAGGATATGATGCTTTAAGAAGAAAAAAGCAGACTTACTGACAATGTGTAATCAAATACATAATATAGCTATAAAGTAAAAGAAATCATTTTTAAAAAACCAAATGGATTCCAAAAGACCCAACAAGCAGCTGAAAAAGAAAGACATAGATATTTACATCCACCCAATGGACAGAAGCTGGTAACTCCTGTGGTTGAATTAGGGGAAATCTGGAAGAAGCTAAGAAGGAAGGAAACACTATAGAAAGACCAGCAATTTCAACTAATCTGAACCCCCAAGTTCTCTGACACTGAGCCACCAACCAGGCAGCATACTCCAGCTGATATGAGGCCCCCAACACATATACAGCAGAGGACTGCCGGGTCTGGACTCAGTCAGAGAAAATGCACCTAACTCTCAAGAGACTTGAGGACCCAGGGAGTGGGGAGGTCTAGTGTGGTGGGGGTAGGGGGGTGGGGAGATCCTCTTGGAGATGGAGGGTGGGTTGGGGAGGAAGTATGGGATGTAGAACATTCAGAGGGTGGACCTGGAGAATGATAAAATCTGTACTGTAAAAAAAAATTAAAGAATGAATAAAAAACTGAAATTAAAAATTCACTAGAGAGACAACTTAATACTTGAACTAGCAAAAAGAAAATCAGCAAACTTTATATATATATATATATATATATATATATATATATATATATCTCACAACCCAGTGCTAGAGAGATCAAAAAATACTGAAGAAAAATTAACAGAGCTTTAGATAAATATATAATGCCACCAAATGTGCTATAATCCTACAATTAGCTTAACAAAAGAAGACAATGGAAAAGGTAAAGAAAGCATATTGTAAAAATTATCAAAAATCATGACTAAAATCATTCTACATGACAAACAGCAAGAAACATACATACCTAAGATGTATAAAAAACAATTTACAGGTAGCTTAACTATAACAAAATCCATATTCAAATGCATAATAGTAAAAATACTCTAAACAGAAGCATGGGATCCAGAAGGCAGTTAATGACGTACTTGAAATAAAAAGAAAGAGAGGAAGGCAGTGGGGGGTGGGGGGGAGAAGAACGAACTGTCAGCCAATCAGCAGCCTCATATCCGCAAAAATAGTCTTTAAAAACAAAAGCAAAATGAAGACATTGCCCAGATAAACAAAATTTGAAAAATGCATTACTGTTAAAAACCTCACTTCTAGTAACCAATGAAAAAAGTTGTTTAGGTTAAAAGCTTAATTCTTCCATTAAGGGCCAACTTCAGAAAGTAGTTTGAATCTACAATGAAACAAACACCAGAGACCCTATGACTGTAATCAATGTAATATGTCCTTTGCATGTCAGACATCTTCAAAGGCACTAAAGAAAATATACTGTAGAGAGACCCTGTGAGTATATTTAATTTGGTGAAGCCTTTGTTTCATCATGAAAGAAATCCATACTGGAGAGAAACTATGAATGTATTTAGTATGGTGAAACCTTTGTACATTTCTATAGTCTTCATCATCATGAAAGAACTCCATAGTGGAGAGAAACTCTATAAATGTACTACATTGAATCAAGTCTTTTTACATTTCACAAGTCTTCGTCATGGTGAAGGAATTCATACTGGGGAGACACTTTATGAATATATTTAATATGGTGAAACATTTGAACATTTTTACAGATTTCATCATCATGAAAGTATTCCTAATGGAGAGATACTCTGTGACTATAAAAGATTTGGTGAGATCTCTAGCCAACAAATAGTAAGTATACATGCTTACTTTCTGTTACATGAACCAATTCATGATGAAGAAAAAGAATATGTAAGCCTTTAGATGACTCAAAACCTGAGTTACAGGAATGAATGCTTACACAAGAAAAACTTTCATGAGTAAAATTTATTTTGTCAAAAAAAAAAAAGAAAAGTTAATTGTGTAATTATAAAGGACAATAATGATAGAGTTTACTTCTGTATTTATTCTCAACTTATAGCTATAAATATCTCTATTAAATAAGAATTAAAATCTCAAAAAATCCAATTCTCCATATTAATACATTGATAAGAATAAATAAAAACTTAATACATTGAACAAACTCATTTGCAAGTTACTTGAAATGCAATAAAGAATATAATAGAAAAAATCAACAAAAATGACAAAATTTAAATAGAATGATGAAGAAAAACATAAAGGAAGACTCAAATTAACAAAACATTTTTAAAGAAATTATTAAATTGCTGTCAGCAGCTTATATGGCCAATATTGTGTGTGTGTGTCCAATATTATATAATCAAGATTTAATAGACAAATTCTTAATCACAAACTACAACAGCTAATTCTAAATGGTTCTACACCAAGATCCTTTAGTGAAGTCAGGCTTAATGAACTATTTCTCAATTTACTGATTTAGAGATTACTCTTTTTTTTTTTTTTTTTTTTTTGGTCCCCATGGACATCTCTCTCTCTTTCTTTTTATTTCCTTTTTCCATTGTTAATTTTTAAACTATCTTTAATCTTTGTTTTTACAGTATAGATATTATCACCCTTCTTGTCTACCTTCAACAGTTGATACAATAAGCAATATATATATATATATATTATATCAAAATGAAATATATATATTTCCTTTATATCAAATTATATATATATATATCATATCAAAAGGAAAATAGAGGATAGAGGATGACAATGTATCTTATGTTCTTTACCTGATGCTGTGATAAATTACCCTGATTAAAGCAATTTATGAAAGAAAGGATTTATTCGGTCTGACAGTTCAAATTCATAGTCTGTGTCACTGTGAAGTCAAGGCAATAGAATCTTTTAGCATCTAGTCATATCCACACTCAAGAGCACAGAAAATGAATGAAGAGTGAATGTTTGTATTCAGTTCACTTTCTCTACGTTTGCTTTTTAGTTTTTTATTACATATACAGGTGTGTATATCCATGTGTAAGTATAGGCATAAGTGTGTAGGTGACTATAGACACCATAAGGTTAAATTTCTTGAAGCTGGAAATATAGGTGCTTGTTATAGCATTGTGACATAGATGCTAGAACTAAATCTAGCACCTCTGCAAGAGCACTAGGCACTTTTAATCTCTCATCCATCTCTTAACCTCCTATGTTTTCCTCTATTAAACAGCTCAAGATCTCCTTTCTAGGGAAACGAGCCACCCACAATAGGCATGTCTGTCTCCCTAACTCAATTAATGTAGACTAGATTATCCCCTAAAGACAGACCCACAGGATGACAAGCTAACTTAATCTTGACAATGTCTCATTCAAAATTCCTTCTCATGTAACTCTATATCAGAACTGGTTGACAAGTAAATCTAACCATCATACCATTTCAGGAGATACTGAAATTTCAATGGACAAAATATAATTCTCATTCATAATAAAAATTAAAACTGTTTAGAAGAAACCTGTCTCGAGTGGATATGAGTTAAACAAACAAAACAAAAACAAACAAACACAAAAACAAAACAAAAACTCAACCATAGTTAGCATCATGTATAATGGTGAAGAGACAGAATGTTATCACTGTACACTGAAATATAAGATGAGTTGTTTGTCTGATGACATATATACAATTGTACTTGAGATTCTAAACAAGACAACTTAGCATGAAAAGAAAGAAAGTCCATCCAATTTTATAGAAAGAAGTAAAACTATCTGTATTTATAAATGACATTATTTTGCATATTGGAAATACTATAAAAGTCCCAAGGAACTAACTAGCAAGTATAGCAAGGTTGCAGGATATAAGATAAAAATGTACAAAAATCAGCTGATTGCTCATATTCTTAGAATGAAAAATTTAAAAAAAAGTAGAAAATAATTAAGTTGTGATGTATAAAAAGAATAAAACACTAAAATTAAGTTAGCAAGATAAGTGATAAGTACTCTGAAAACTAAAATAATTGAAAGAAATCAAATCTAAATAAACAGAAAAAGATCACTTTTCAGAGGTAAAAAAAACCATTGTAAAAATGAAACAATTCCAAAATTGATCTTCAAAGTCATTACAACCTTTACTAACAATTCCAACTAAAATGTTTTAAATTTTAACAGAAATGCAAAATTTCGAGAACAGCCAAACTAATTAAAAAAAAAAAAATATCAAAGGGTTTATAGTTACCTGTCTCAAAATGTACTTCAAAGCTACAGGTATCATACATCAAAAATAAGGTGGATGTAGACGTCAATAAGCAGTAATTGGGAATCTATTAACAAGATCTCAAATTTATAGTGAAAAGACGATACACTGGAGAACAGTCATTTTTCTAATCTTTGCTTCCAGTCAGCTGATTATGCATGTGTAAAATGATGCAGTTGGATCCTTGCCTTATCTAACACATATATTAAATGAAAATGGATTGATGTACTAATTATAGAGCTAAAATTAAAACATTAAGATAAATATTAAAACTAGTCTTTGTGTCCTTGAATTAAGCAATGATTTCTTATATTTGATACCAAAGGCATAGGAGTATAACAAGTCTAATAAGGAGGGTGAAGAAATGGCCCAATGGTTAAGAGAGCTTGCTGCTTTTTCAAATGACCTTAGTTCGGATCCCAGAATCCATAGTAAGTGACTTACAACTACTAATAACAGTAGCTACAGGGGATCTGACATCTTCTTATGGCCTCCAAGGACACCCAAACACATCTAGCATACATTCACACACACACACACACACACACACACACACACACACACACACACACATGTCTTCCAAAAAGAGTCCAATTAGATTTTAGATAGATAGGACCATGTGATGGTTAATTTTGGCTGTCATTTGACTGGATCTGGGATCAACTAAGATCAGTTACTTGGTATACCTCTAAAGGATTTTCTTGATCATTTTATTTAAAGTGACAATGAGAAGCATCTTTAAGTGCAGTCAGATAAAATGTAACCAAAAGGAGAAAGCTTTGCAGCCCACTGTCTAAAGGTAGATGAGAAAAGATGGTAAATAAGAGGATGTGGACCTGTTTAGAAGTAGTTCTTTGAGGTTATTCCAATCTTCTTTTGTCAGGATACCTGCAGTTGAGTTCAATAGTATCAGGATAACAAATATGAATCAGCAGCAGTGGCATGATCCAGCGGAAACAGCCAGGACTCTTCCTAAATGACATGAATCAGCATGAGCTGCTAGGACCAGCCAGATACCAGATGTTTTCTACCATGCCTCTCTCTTAAAGAAGGGAAGATCAAAGAAGATGTGAGACCAACAAAGAATTGCAAAACTAGCAATGCAAATGTACTGTCACTGTCTGTTGAGTCCTATTTATACTCTCTCCAAACATGATGGCTCTTGCCTCAGCAAAACATCATGCGAGTCTGCATCAGTAAAACACCACGTGAGTCTGTATCACATGACATATCCAGAAACTTCCACTTCTTTTTCCTTTTTGTATGCTTGTCTTCATGGCTTGGTGGCTAGTTCATCTACTTTGCTGTTCTTTCCTTTCATAGTTTTCAGAATACAGCCTGTCTGGCTTCTAATATGGACTGAAGACCAATGGCTCTCTAGAATTTTTCCAAGTCTTCCATGCCAGGTTGAGAGTACTGAGCACCCAACTTCATGGACTAAGAAGATACCAAATTCTAAGCCCCTTTAGTATGAAGATGGTCATTGTTGAACTACCCAGAACACACTTTGTAAGCCTTTCTATCAAATTTCCTTTTAATGTATATTTTTTTCTAGTAGTTCTGTTCCTCTAGATAACCCTAATACTGACACCATCACAATTAAAAAGAACTCCAAAGCATGGCATCTGGGAAGTAGAAAAGATCAACACAGAATGAGAGAATATGCTTGCCAATCGTCTCCAATACAAGTCTACTGACAAGAATTAAGAAGCCACTCTGACAATTCAGTAATACCAAGATTCTCATAACAAAAAATAAGCAGAGGCTCTGAGGAGGTAAATTTACATAGAGTACTCAAATATACATGATCAGTGCATGAAAAGATGAACATTAAGGAGATGAAATACAAAGTCAAAGATTACTGCCTCACTGCTTGCGAAGGGCAGATCTTAGAAGCCATTTCAGGGGTGGAATGAGTAGAACCCTCATATGTTACTGATGAGTTCAGACATGAAAAACAGACTGGCAACTCAAAGCACATTGAGCAAAGAAATACATATGACCCAGTAATTTTGCCTCTAGATGCATTCTCCAAGGGAAATGTGTGTGTGTGTGTGTGTGTGTGTGTGTGTGTACTTTATAAGAAATAAGTGTGGAAGCATCATTCATGATACCCATATGTGATGAGGAGGTGAAGCAAAATGCTTATCTATTCAGTGTGTGTGTGTGTGTTGTTTGTACCACTGCGACCATAATACATGGGTTGGCTATTCAACCACAGGATAATATCTAGTAATTAAAAGGAAATAAAAGTGGTATATGCTACATCATGGCTGAATCTCGAAAACCTCAGAAAAGGAAGTCAGTCTCCAAAGGCCATGTAGCATACAGTTCTATTTATAGAACATTTCTAGAATAGACAAACACATTGGGACAAGAGATAGAATAGCATGTTGTTACGTGAAGTTTGGGGTGAGGTTGGGGAAGTGGGAAGTCACCCTTCAATCTTAGGGACATTCTTAAGGTGCTAGTAAAAATATTAGAAAACTTGACTGTAAAAATGATTTCCTATGCCTATATCAATACTGAAGATGAATGAATCATTCCTTTTAAATCAGTGGATTACATAGTATGAATTGTATCTCAATTAAGCAATTAAAACAAACCCACAAAACTGGTGGGATGGCTCAGTGAGTACAGTACTGCCTGGACAAGCATGAAGACCTGAGATCAGCACTCCCAAGCCCATATCAAAAGCTAGTCATGGTAGTGTGTTCCTGTAATTCCTGCACTAGAATGGGGCAGGAGGTGACAGGCAGATCACTGTAGTGAATTGGCCAGCCAGCCCAAGCACTTTGGGTTAAACTATTTAGGGAGACATCTCAAAAAAAAAAAAAAAAATACTGAGAGCAATTGAAGAAAAGTACCTGACATCTATCTCCAGCTTCCATATATATGCATACATGCTCACACTACTCTCCTCCATACATGTGCATGCCTGTATGACCTATGTATGTACTAAGTACTGTATATACTAAGGAATAAATACACCATACACAACAACAACAACAACAACACACACACACACACACCCCAAAAATAGTCTGAGTAATATGCTTTCTATGATTATGTGGTTTCATTTTCTAAGGTTTTATTTATTTGTCTCTTTGAGAATATACACATGTGCCTATAAGGGCACATGGAAGTCAGAGGAAGACATCATCAGATCCCCCAGAGCTAGAGTTACAGTGTGGGTAAATGCACCATGCCTGGCTTGTTGCAGTGGGCACTGGGATCCTGACACTGGACCTTATGATTCTGTCGGAAATTCTCTTACCTGAGCCATCTCTCTAGCCCCAAGAAAGCAATTTTACAATGTCTCTACTGAGCCTAAAAATTTGGGGGCTCAGTGAAATCTGTCAGGCAACAGCTCTTGAATTTTGCAAGTTTGGAAGGGAGGAGAGAAAGCGAAAATAAGACAGTGAGACTGTGTTGTGGTGAACATTCCACATTAAAGCTACATCTAATCCCAAGGCAGTGTGAAATCAAATGAAATATGGAACAAGTCAAAGTCATAATACAGTAGTGTTGTTTACTTTTTATTGTTTGAAAATTTCATACATTCTTAAAACACGGTTTGATCACATCCATTCTCCTTTCCCTGCCTTCATCTCGTCTCCTAATCTCTCATCACTTTTAATGCCCAAATTCATGTGGTCCTTTTAAAAATGCACTGAATGCACCTAGTGCTGCCATTCTGTGCATGCATGTGGAGCCAAGAACTGGAACAAAGCCCATCAAGAGCTACATCCCTTAAGCAAACCGATGCTCCATCTCCTAGTAACCATCAATTGCCAATAGCTCACCTAAGAGTGGGAATTTGAGAGCTATCTCCTCATCCATGCTAGTAGTTTGGCTGTGTTGGTCCCTGGCAGGTTATATGCATGCATTCACAGCCACCATGGATCTAAATGTATTCCTGTTGGTATAATTTTGGTAGACATGATATAATAAAACTGTCTCTTTTATGTTGCAATAGATGGGTTCTTTGGAAAAAATATAGAGGGGAAAATAGTACGAAAGATTCTGCAACCAGTTACAGTATCAGGGCATTAATGCAGTTAAGATGAGATGTTATAGAATTAACTAAGGATGACGTAGGTGAACTGTGGGGAAGGAGGGACAGTCAGGAAATGTTAGGTGGCTTGCTAACGATAAGTGTTGGGGGTATATATGGTTTATCTGTGATATTGTGAACAGTGTGAGAAGGGGGTGTCAAAGGTCAATCAGGGTGTCCCAGCAGGATAAATGCATAGTATCTGAAGCAACATGTTAGAAGAAGGAAGCAGGGTTTAGGAAAACATAGGAAAGGTTTGCTCCTGAAAATAAACCTGGGTTTTTCCATCTAGTGTTTCCAAAATATGGCATTCTGGAAATCAAACAACAGAATGGACAAATACCCAAAGTACTAGATTCTCAAATCCAGCACCCAGAGGGTTCAACTTTCTTCTGAACCAATTCTATACAACCCCCTCCTTCCCTCCAAAAAAAGAGCAGCTAGTGTTTGGAGAAAACAGAACTAGGAGCCAAACATTCTACTGGTTTCAAAACCTGCCAGCTGTTTTATACAGCAACATCGTTATAAAAGTTCCTGGTGGCAGAACTGTGGAGAAGGATGCTATCAGAGTGGAAAAACAGGAATGCCTTGCAGAATTTTGATTTAGAGCCTCCATCGTAAATGCCAGTTGTTCCACTGGCTTCATTTTGCTAATGCAAGAACATCTTCTGCAGTAATAACATATTTCAGTGTGAATGTCTTTTTAATAATCCTTAATTTGAGTTTTAATTCCCTTGATAGCCACTTTAAAGAGACAACTGCGTCCTAAAGTAACAGTTCAGAAGCATATCTGAGGACAGACCGATAGAATCCATGCACACACGCATACAAGCAGGAGAAAGAAGGTACAGAGATTGTAACACATAGCCAAATTTCTTAAATTCAACATCATCCGAATAATGCCCTAAAACCTTTTAATAGGCACTCACTTCAAATTCCACAGGCATCAGTGATTAGTGATGTGTGCTCTTTAGTGGGAACTGGGCGGATGGTGGAGGTGGAAAATGAAGATGGAATGACAGAAACAAAAGAGATGACTAGAGACAAAGAACAACTTACAGCACTGTTGCAGAAGCCAGGGCAAGCCCCTGCTTAACCAGGGAGTCAAGGTAATTTTACATCTTATTCTTTAGATCTAATCAATAAGTTATATTGAGATTAATGAGTTGGTATCGATGGACCCAGAGTAACAGAGCTGCCACAAGAAACATAAAACACCAACAAAATAGTGTGTGTGTGCATGTGTGCACAAGTACGTGCACACATGCACCCATTTGTGTGTTCTTCCTTTCCTTGGCTCTCCTGAGTGATGGGTGGAAAATTGCTCACACCTGCTTCCCACACTACTCCTCCATCCCCAACTATCTTCTCACCAGAAGTCATTCTTAACTTGTTCTTTGCAAGTAGTTTCATGAAGCCAGCCCTGAAACTTGAGTCAGAAGGATCAGAGGAACTCAGACTCCATGAAAGAAACATCAGCAATCTCACATGTTTAAAGAACAGACTTCACATTGCTTCTTGGGAGGGAGGAAGGGTGGGCCATGAATTAACAAAAGGTAAAGAGCAAGTGCCCACATGCTTCTGTGGGAATTACTCTCCCACCTCTTCCCCTTCCTGTGGACTGAGTCTCTTGGTTGCTAGGGCTTTTTGTTTATTTTTTGCGTATTTATTTACAACCATGTATTTCTTCTCTATTACAATCACCAGGATAGTTACTAACGGGAACTTCACAAATCAGTTATGGAGAATCCGGTCTGGATCTCTTTTGTTCACTGAGCTGTTTCCACAATCTCATAGTCACTCAAAAGATACATGCTTATTGCTGGGCTATTAAATTAAACAGAAAGAAAAAGAACAACGCATCTGGATGTAAGGAACTGGGAGTAGAGTTAAGAGGAACAGACAAGGTGAATACAATCACAACACATTGTATGAAATTCTCAAAGAATTAGTAAGACATTTATTCATATAAAGATACATGTGTCTGTGGGGCTGGAGAAATTACCTAACAGTTAGGAGCCCTTGCTGCTCCTGCAAATAACCTGAGTTTTCTTCCCAGCATTCACCTCAGGCAACTCATAGCCTCTTGTATCTCCAACTCTAGAGATTTTGACATCCTATTCTGGCCTCCACCAGCAAATACAATCATGTACACACACACACACACACACACACACACACACACACACACACACACTTTAAACTAAGATAAATATTTAAAATGAATATGGGCTTGAGGCAGAGAAAAGGAATTTGAGATAAAAGAAATGCAGGAAAATGAGAGGAAGAGAAACCAGTAAGGAAGGAGGGAGAGAGGGATGAAGGGAATAAGAGAGGGGGAGGAGGGAGCAGAGGGAGGAGAGAGAGGAGGAGCACGTATTATCATTGTCCAACTAAGACACTGCTCAGGCACATCAGTACTATACATTGTACAAGCATTTAATCATGACTCCCCACAGGAGATTTTGCTCATGTATAAAACACACTTCAGTTTATTCTCTAGGCCTCACTTGCTCCAGTATCTCTATCTATCCAGTCCTATCATCTCTGTATTTATTACAGTGAACAAGAGAATAGGAAATCTATTCTATGTTCTATGGAAACTCAGGATCGTGGACCAGCAATGCCAACCTTTTAAGAAAAAGAGAAGCCTACAAAAATGATCTTAAAAACTAATAGCATAGAGTAAGCATATGTTTATGTAGTCACATTTCTCTATGCAATGCACCAGGTAGGTCTAGGATTCATTAGAAAACAGATAGGTCCATTCACAAGACAATCTCTCAAAGATCATGAAACTACTTTTATGACAAATAGTAAAATGTATTCATTTCCTGTGATGTCATAAGGGTCAAAACTATCAGAGTGGCTTCCTTAAGGGATCTTCGCTTTCAAACTGTCCCAATACATAGGTCCTTCAATTCTGTTGGCAGATGTTAACCTTATGGAACTTGGGAGAATTTGAAATAGGACTGATGCCACTGAACATATTTTTCATTTTGCTTACTTTTAATTTTCATTTCTACTTACATAGGCACATTTGGTTAATGGTTACTACGTTGGGCGGCTCAAGATATCTTCCAACACAAAAATGGCTAATGAGAAAGACTGACCTCTGATTAATAGTCTTCGGCTTTCTAAATTCAGAAATAGAGAGTGTCCTTCTAGCAATATCTGACTGCAGTTTCATTTATAAGCCAGTGACTGCAGATCTGTTAAAATATAAACAAATTTTAATAGCTTTTTTCCAGAAGATGGATTAAAAATAACATCTCAGTAGTCAGATCTTTGGTTTTACAAAATAAAAGAATGAGGGTGTTTTCTCTAATATCTCAGTTAGAATTCACCAGACTTCTGTGGAAAGAGACATAACCTGGTGAGTCAAGCTGGTACCCAATGCAAACAGTCATTGTAGGCAAATTATCAGTTAGGGTCCAGAAGGTGGCTGGTTCAAATTGAAAACTCAGGAGAGGACACCATTTATATGGAAGGCTCCAGACTGGATATCAGTGGAACTTTGTCTTAATGCTACCACTAACACTGAATGTTGTCAAGTCTTCCCTAGGTTTTTGGGAATGTAGGAATAAATTTATAGCATATATCTACTTACAAATTTTGGGCAGAAACATAGTCCAGTGACAAAACACTTGTTTAGCATGTACAATTCTCAGTGCTTACATCCAACTTACTGCTAAAACCAAGAATAAAAAATGGACTTTAGACATTATCAGAGAGTTTCAGCTATGAAAATGTCCTCTGGTCTACCATATTTTATTTATTAACTGTTAGCTGTTGATGATCTTACAGACTGTATAGAGCCTTTCATCTACAAAATTCCCCAAATCTTACTCCTAACAAAGTCACAGTATGAAAACAAACAAACAAACAAAACAAAACAAAACAAAAATAAATAGTACTAAGCCATCTCATAAGAATCATTCCAAGACTTAAAAAATATCATGAGCTTTTGTTACACGAAAATGGCATAAACAACAGATACTAGTACATAGTCACATGTCAATGTCCACTCTTACCAAGCTCATTCCTCATTCAACACACACACACACACCACCACCACCACCACCACCACCACTACTACCACCACCACATGCATGTCCACTTATGAACAATTTTCTCATCCAACAGTGACATAAGCAAGATAAAAACGTGTCAGCCTTGCTTTTATTTCTTTTACTACATTTTATAAGAAATTATACGTATGATAACTTTTCCTACTGTCTTAACACACTATACTACTGTGAAATTTTCTAAGACATTGTTAATAGTTTATTTTGGTTTTACATTGCTGAAATCCTAAGTACTAGTCAATACAAGAGATGAGAGCCAGGCAAAGATATTAACCCAGATGTCCAGGCTTGTAGGCTCTGAAGCCACTCACACTCAACAAAGGCACAAGCTTGGCCATTGCTATTGGATTGTTGACACTAATTTGGAAAAGGGGCTGTGGCCCTGACTCACCTCTGTTCCACAGAGGCCTGTTGATTTTATAATTGAGTTCAGTTTAAATGTGAACCAGATTGGCTGAACTGGCAAAATCAGAGCACAGGTGTGTTTACTTCTTCCTCAAACAATAGGTCTCCCATTCAAAGCCCCAGAGCTCCAGATGGATCTCCTACATCTCTCCACATGACCTCCTCACCTGATTCACAGATGAAAACACTTAACTCATCCCTCATTCCTGATATTCCATTCCTAGGCCCATCTGATAACACTTAATACAGCTGAATTATTTCTCAAGGACATAGGCTGATTCTCAAATGATCTTTAAAAGGGCACACAAGTTTTTGGTACTCTGAGGACGAACAGTTCCCTCAATCATGAAGTATCCCTTGTTTCTGATAATTTTTTTTTTTTTTACTTCATTAGAAGTATAGTATATAGTTAGGCTGGCCTTGATATTGACTGCATGTATGCTGTGATATCAATTAGTTGTTCCTTAGCTCTGAACAAATATCTTGCAGACAGGGGGGTGGCAAAAAATTCATTTGCAGAGGGTTCATTCCATAGCTGCCCGTCTTCCAGGCACTGGGGCAGAACATGGTGGTTGCAGCATCTGGAGACAGAATCAGGTGGCAAAGCTTGCTCTTTACTTCTTGGTGGATAATAATAAGAAAACCATGGATCAAGCACCAGGTATAATCTTCTAAACCTTTTTTGACTTTCAGCTAAAACTCGCAAGATTGTATTCATTCTCATTCAGTATTCATTCAATATTATGAACATAATTTACTAAATATCTGAACACCACCCATAAGGGATTTGTTGTTTGTTTGGTTGGTTGGTTGGTTGGTCGGTTGGTTTGAGACAGAATTTCTCTATGTAGGCTTGCCTGTCCAACCCTGTAGACTACACTGGCCTCAGACTCACAGAAATCTGCCTGCTTCTGCCTCTGGACTGCTAAGATTAAAAGTGTATGCCACCATCACCTGGACCGTAAGGTTCTTAATATTGATCTGCTTATATATTTACAAATGCATTTGGTTTGGCTTGCAAGGCAGAGACTTTAGCTATTGATAAAAGAGTGTCAAGGATCACTAACAGACTACCATGTGGCATTGCTTCTTTTCTCAGAGAAGTTCTCTTTATTTTTATTTTGCTCTTGACACTTAAAAATATATTTTAAATACAAAATAACACACAGGCATATATTTCTTGTGAAAATTGGAACAAAGGAAATATAAAACTTTAACTTCCCTTTTCCTTTTCCTTCATGCCTCTCCCCAGAAATAACCTGGCTTAACAATATTTCTCAAAACCCACAACCCCACGACCTACTCCCTCCAGTAGGTCCCATGTTATTAAACTACTAGAACTCAAAAAATAACAATAATTGGGAATAGAGAGATGGCTCTGTAGTTATGAGCCCTCATTGCTGTTGCAGATGCCAGCACATACATTGGGTGCTCACAGCTATCTTTAACTCCAGCTCTGTGAGGGATCTGACTCCATAAATTGATATTTGTGCACATACAATCTACATCAATGCACTCAGATACATGCAGGCACACAAAATTAAACAACATTATACATATATGATTATCATATATAATTATCATATTGTACTTTTGATGTATAATATAGAGTGTTAAAATGTGCGTGTATGTTTGTATGTATGTATGTATATATGTATATGTATGTGTGTAATAGTGCCTACCTGGGGACCAGGCATTCAAACATATGAGCTTGTGAGGGACATATGAGATTCAAATCAGAATCATCCTAGTGCTCACTAAACCATTCTACTTTGCCAATTGTTCCACGTTGAATTAACCAACCACAGCATAACACTGTCTCCCACTTAAAACTCAGCATTTATAATTCTGTCCTCTGTTATTTATTTTAGGTGTCAGAACAACAACAACAACAACAAAAAACATGACAAGAGGCTAGTGTTTCAAAGAACATGTGATAATGAAAGCAGACACGTGTATAACTAATAATGCATTATGTTGTGTGTAATAAAAACCCAAGGAGGGTCAGTTATTCAACTTGGAGAATTAAGGAATGTCATAGACAAGGATCCTCCTCTATGGGGCTTAACAGATAGATATAAAGCTCCAATTATGTACCAAATTTCACATAGACTGTTCAAGATGGTAGGTTGTAGATCATTCACAACCATAGGTAGGTACAGGAAATGTTATTATTGGATAGGCATTTTACTCTGACTTTCCTTCTGTTGCTTTATTTATTCCTTTTACAATGAAATGCAGAAGGTAACACTTTCTATTTTTATTGTGTTTTAAACAGTCATAAGATATAAGGTGAAAACTTTAAAGGATGTCCCAAATTGATCTAATATTCCCACAATCCACCCTAGTTGATCCAGATAGTGGGAAGCTGAATTTGTACACATTCTCTCCATCCCTGGCTACACAACACACTTCTTTGAAGTCATGAAGCACCAAGAGCAACTTCTAGGAAGGAATTATGTACTTCCTTCTGATGGCATACTGTCTCCTCAGCAAGTGTTCCCCCTTGACCACTATTCTATTTTTCAAAGATATTTATTTTATTTTTATTTTATATCTATGGGTGTTTTACCTGTATGTACATCTATGTGCTGCTATGCATGTGCCTCATGCTCACAGAAGCCTTAAGAGGATATCAGACACACCATGACTAGATTCATAGGTGGTTGTAGGCCATGATGTGTGTGCTGGGAATCAAAGCCAGGCCCTCTAGAAAATCAGCCAGTGCTCTGAAGCACCATCTCTCCAACTTCTTGTCTACTAGTCTTACTATTTAGGAAAATGCAGTGGGAGTGGTGCTGAGGATAAGCTTAAACATTGCTTGCCTTTCCCCAGGCTCTAAGTTCTGGAAGTCAGTCCAAAGTCAGGACAGCCAGGGATGCCTTTCCTGGCCATTAGGTTTATCAACTCTCTGTGTACAGTGCACACTCCACTAAAGGAGGTGTGTGAGATCTACATGAGAGACAAAACCACACTCAGGATGACAGTAGTGGTAGGTCTAAAAATTATGGAGCTATTTCCATAGGGGAGAATAATATGAAAGCTTTAAAAGTTAAACCATTTTCCAGTTAATTCCTTTATTCATTATTCACACGAGTACAAATAGCAAAGGAAACACAGAAGGTCTAACTTTTTGGTGCAGATACATACAATTTTGATAAATAATGCCAATTATCTGACCTCTGTGAAGTTGTCCTTGAAACTTCTATTTGGGGAGTTGTGACAGGGGAATAAGGCTAATGTGTCCTTGACATTAAAGTTAGTGGCTCTGTCACTAATATGCTCTGAGAGTGTGGTCTGGATGGTAGGTTTGATGTTGGTGGTGTGTAGTCAATCACATAAGGTAGCTTTACATTCTATGACCATGATGAGAGGTCTGTAACTGAGAAGGCATATCTGACTTAATAATGGAAAGAAATAAAGTAACAAACATGGAATATCATCAGTGAGTGAAGGAGGAAAGCAGCAATAGTCCTGTGAACCAACAAACTGCACAGTGAAAAAACTGGATACAGCACCAGACCTCTGCATGGTCTGAGTACACACAGCCATTCAGAGATGCATGTCACCTAAAATGATGTCTTTCCATGAGAAAGCAACAGAAAAAAAGAAACATGTGGTAGAGCTAGAGCTATCTTAAAGCCCCTTGAAGTTAGAGCCAGGAATTCCAGTTGGAACTAGCTCCAGCTCCAGGTATGTGTACCATGCATCCTGTATGAAAAGACCCAAGACTGGGATAGGAAAAATGGCTCAGGAATTAATAACATTTCTTAATTCTTGCTACTCTTCCAAGGGATCTGAATTCTTTTCCCAGAGCATAGTTTGGGCAGCTCATAATTGCCTATCACTCCAGTGTAAGACTATCTAAAGTGTTCTTCTGGCCTGGGAAGGCTCCTGCATACAACTTGCATATATCCATACAAACAAACACACACATAAATGAAAATAAAACAAATTTTTAAAGAAGAGAGAAAGAAACTTCCCAAGGTAAAGTATGACCTATGCTAGCAGCTTGTTTTTCAAAGTGCTGCTAAGGTCAGTTCAGACTAGTGTGGACTCCCAGCCGGGCTAGCAGGATCATAGCTGTGAAGAGCTGTATCACCCACAGCTGTGAGGAATACACAAAAATGTCTGTGTGCCAATGTCTGTAAGATGAGACAGTGTGAGTGGATCAAGTCATTGACTATACCTGGAAAAAAACAAAAACAAAACACTCACACCTATTCATACTGTACGTCATATTAGCATTAGACACATAATCCTATAGGGTTACATAGTGTTAATCTTACTGTACTGCTTGGGCAAAATTAGCCTGTCAAATTCATATGTGGATGGAAGACACACTTAATAAGACTAAGACAGGACACTGAGTCATGCAGAATAAGATAACTCCTTTGGTCCTGCCTAATTCAGGAGTAAGGACACAGATGGTAGCCCATGGATCAGGGATAAGGATCTATGCTTTAGCCGCTGGATATGCAGGTAGAAGACCCAGGAGTATAGGCACAGTCCTCCCTCTGCCATTCAGCTATGTGACCCTGTGCAAGCTCACACACTGGCTGTTCTTCTGCTTCTGCTCTTTACAGAGACTGAAGCAGTAGACACAGGGCCTGCATGGGTCTACACTACTTTCTCTGCATATATGTTACGATTAATTGCCTGGTGTTTTTGTGGGACTCCTAACAATGGTATATCTCTGACTCTTTTGCCTGCTTTTGGGACTCTTTTCCTTCTATCAGGTTGTCTTGTTCAGCCTCAATATGAGAGCTTTTGCTTTGTATTATTGTCCTGATTTTTTTCTCATTTGGTCCTGTTACCTGTCATCTCTTGAAAGTCTGCTCATTTCTGAAGAGGAAACAGAAGGCAAATGGGTCCAGAACAGAGGGGAAGTGTCAGGGAGCTGGGAAGAATGGAGAAATAGAAACTGTGGTTGGATGTATTGTATGAAAGAATAATTAAATTTCAACTTTAAAAGAAAATTTAAAAAGTGTATATCTAAGAAAAAGAGAAAGAAAGTAATAATTCGCTCCAGGATGATTAGGAGGGTTAAAGTGGATATAAAACATCCTCCTAAAACACATAAAAATAGAAACTTGCCAGAGACCATCAGATCTCTTGAGAACCCTTCTCAACATGTAATGCAGGATGACATTAAATATGTTGCTACTTTGCTCCCTACAACCCTCAAAAGTGCAAGTCATTAGAGCACAGTGGGACAGTGTATGAGCTACAGAGACAGGGAGTCCACAGCCTCACTCCAAATTAAATGCAAGCCACCTATAGCTGGAGCCTTGTTTGTAAGCCCTGCATGTTTAACTTTGCCATGGAGCAAGCCTGTGTACTTTCATTATTACCTGAAGCAAGTAACATAGTTAGCATTTTATAAGAAATGCAAATTCTTCATCGTTTTTTTTTTTTTATTCTCAGAGCAATACCATTAGTTATGATAAATTCTTCTGATATTTGTGTGACTGTGGTAGGTAATGTCTTAGGTATTCTTCTGCAATTTGACATTAATCATTGTCCACTTAGCATAAATTAAGGCTGAGGTTTCATAGCTGAATCTTGCCACTTGCTATGCTTCATTTTATGAACCAAATTCCTTCCTAAAGTATGTATTAAGTTGGCTTTGGCTGAAATTTTTAAAGTCATGGGCATGTTCAGAAGTAATATTTGTTTTCAGACTTTAATTTCATTGGTTCCAATACATTGAACCAATTTGGTAAGGATTGTTGTCTGCTCTGTCTTTCTGCTCTATTAGAAGGATAAACTACAAGTGATATCCAGAGCTTCGATACGATGGTTCATTAGCATAAACTACCATTTTATCTAATTATCTATGGCTTAATTCTTACTCCCAACTCATATGTTGAATAAGTCTGACAAGCTGATTTTCATTCGGTTTTCATCCCTTATATGATATTTCACTCTCAAGATTTTCAGTAACCAACAGCAAACGCTGGTCTAAATATTATTAAATGAAAATTTCCAACAATAAACTTTGATAGCTACTGTTATTTGTCAACTTGACAAATTCTAAAATCAGCTTGGAGACCTGGGATAAAGTCCTCTGGCCATGCCTATGGGAGATTTTCTTGACTGTGTTCACTGAAGAAGGAATACCTGCCCACCATGGGTGGTGCTATTCCCTTATTGAGATCACAGACTCTATAAATGAAGAAAGGCAGCTACGCTGTCCTTTCTGACTGTATACATAATATGATTCACTATTGCTTTGACTTCCCCATGATGATGGATTGTATTCTTGAACTGTGAGCTGAAATAAGCCCCTGATCTCTTAAGTTGCTTTTATTAAAATGTTTTATCATGGCATCAGAAAAGAGAGAGAGAGAGAGATTATCTGTGTTCAGTTGAGCAGCTGCTTAAGCAGTATGATGAAGTCTCATACTGTTCTACCTAAGCCACATAGGCTTAGTTCTTGGTCTGGTACATGGCACTGATGTTGGAGAGGCCTTCTCTGAGTTTAGACACTTAACTGGCCTTCTCAGTTATCAGATTACCCATTGAGGACATGCAACGCTTGTGTTCAGGTAAGATCACTAGCAGCCTGCTGCTACATCACAGAGTATCCTACTTTTGCTTCCTGTGGCACTCATGAAAGGTCCATATCCTTAGCAAAGAAACATAGGGAGAGGTTGACTTAGCTCAAGTACATCGCTGCAGGGAAGTCAAGGTGGCAGAAACTTGAAGCAGCTGGTTACAAGCAGTGGAGAATAGAGAGCAGTGAGTTCACACACACACACACACACACACGCACACACACACACGTTAGTTCTCAGTTTGTCTCCTCTTCATTCAGGCCAGGACCCAGCTCATGAAGTAACATTACCCACAATTTGGGTAGCTCGTCCCACTTTAACCATTGTAATCAAGAAAGTCTCCCACAGACATTCTCGGGGGCTCTTCTCCCGGAAGCTTTGAGATTTTGTCAACTTGACAATTAAATTAACCATTCTATGTGGCCTTTCACCCCCAGGCTTCAGCTCAATGGGTTGGTCTTTTAAAAAAAATACCACGAGAGGAAAGTAAAAAGTATAAAACATTTTGAGACAAGGTATATCCACCCATCACATAATTCATTATTGAAATAATGCAGTGTCCATCCATCACATAATTCATTATTAAAATAATGCAGTGTCATAATCTTTTCATTACATGATTAGATATTATCTACCTTTGTGAAGATTAAGTGTTATCATGGGTATTTTTGTACAGGATAAAGAGTAACCGCTGTATAAGCTTTGCCTCTAGAGTTTCAAATATTCACTCCAGATGTTAGAACACAACCCCTATCGAAAAAAAAGAATGGCTATACTGACAATCTGTGGAGGTGCTTTTTGGTGAAGCTATGTCCTCAGAGTCCAAGGATCCAAGAAGAAGGTATGGAACAGTGGCACCCCAGGACTGACAGAGGTCACATGAAGCCACCAAGAAGAGCTTGCTAAGGAAGAGCATCAGGATCTTCTTTCCCTTACCAGAGATTTAAAACAAGTCAAGGTTTCCTAGAAGAGTGGCTGAAAGCTTTTGACAGTCACATGTCCATAGAGAAAATTCTCTTTGCTTAATTGAATTTTCTCTTAATGGTAAAGAAAAATATCTTCAGTACTACAAACACATTGGTAAGCATTTACCCTAGCCAGTAATGCTGCAAAACTAAATACAGCATTACAATACCAAGCTCCTGTCAAGTAGCACCCACTGAGGAGTCAACAGAATTATGTTATAAGACCTGTGCTACTAACCACTCGGTGGTGGGGTACACCTCTAATCCCATTCCATTGGCAGAGGCAGGCAAATTTCTCAGTTTGTGGACAACCTTGTCAATATAGTAAGTTTAGGACAACCAAAGCTACACAGAGAAACCCTTTCTTGGAAAAAAAAAAAAACCCGACAAAAAACAAAAACAAATAAAAAATGACCTGTGATATTCAAACAAAACCAAAAATGACAACACACACAGCCAGCTGTCTGAAATTTCAGGTCAGGTTGATCAGAGATAGAAAATATTATTGGTCTGAAGAAATAGGTAGGGATTTGTAGAAAAAATGAAATCTGGGTTGCAGCCTGGAAAATCCTTATTGGAGCAGATGACCAAGAAAGTGGTATGGGAATTGATTGCTAAGCAATGAGCAGGCTGCCATCCTAGGACAGATGTCAGTGTAGGAACGTACTTCTAAGATGGGCTTTCCTGAAACTTGATGGTCAGGTTCAAATTTTAGACCTGAAAACAGTAGAGACACTACAATTTAAAAAGATTGGATCTCCAATTATTAGGCAAGGCAGCTAGTCAAATAATCCCTCCACAGAATAATATTTCAACTGGGAACAAAATAACAACAATGAGCCCTGACTAGGAAGAGGAGAGGGAAAGAGCATTGTAGTGTAAGATCTAGAAATCCAACATTTTCACTAAGTAGGAGCATGGGGCCCTGACCTCCATTAACTCTTGTCTCCTAGCCTGTTACTGGCTGAGAAGAACAGCTTCCTATTTCTCAGCTCAGAGCTCTTCATTCTTTGCTCTCCTTGCCACCCCATAATCTCCAAACTGCTTATCCTGTTTAGAAGAAAGCCCCCCCAAACATCATCTTTCAAGCCTTCCCATATAACTACCTGTCCTTCCTCCAACTCATATGTCCGGTTATAATCTAAAGTCCACCTTAGTACAGCCTCCTTTCAGTGCTTCTCTGATACTGGGAACCAGTCAGTTCTCCCCTCTACTGTACCCACAGAGCTATTGCTTGTCACCCTGCTGGTTTGTGCCCTAGTCAAGTACAGGCCTCTATTACTTTCATGTGTTTACCTCAACACCTAATTATAAATCTCCACAAGGTAAGGACCTTGTTCTGTACATGCTGTGCTGTGACACTTTTGCTCCCTGATGATAAAATTAAGATCAGTTCCTTTGGTGTCTTCAGATAACAGGACCACTAAGCACCTGATGAGCTTGTTAAGTGATAATACAAAGTGGACCAGCATATACAAAGTCCATGGTGCCTGAGCCACAAGTGAAATGGGAAAGTGTAAAACAGGACTGAGTTGATGCCTCTGAAATGCAGTCTAGAGCATTTTCTAGAAAAGGTAGCCCAAAACATAATGATAATTGTCATTGCTATTATAGTCATCTATACTGTGTTTCCCACCAGAACACTGCAAATGTAGGCCTTCTTCCTAGAAAGCAGCTACCAGTTGAGACAAGATACCCTCCCATCTGAACTTCTCTGTGAAATCATGGCAGGTCTGATAGATTTGCCAAGCTAAACTGACTTTGGTGAGAATGAAACAATTTGTCAAACTCCAAGGGGTTATGAGCATGAACGTGTGGGGGAGAGGAAGTGGAAGTTTAATACTGCCTAGAATGGGAATTCACTACTTTTAGCCAAAACCTGACAAACCAGAAGGGAAAAAGCCCAAGGACACTGAAGTGGGCTACACAAATCCCTGTGCATTGGCTGTGGGTAAAGGTTGACAGTAGGGAAGATTGACATTCTTGATTTATAAGCAGGGAAAGTGCCACGTTCCCATAGAAATGGGCCCTGGCCTCAAATTAAAACAGTTATTTATAAGGATGAAAGGGGAATTGAGTCTCTAAACTACCACTTTAGCCCCTGGCCTCTCTCCTGAAGTTTCAAGTTTTCCGGGAAGTTGTTGCTGAGTCAACAGGTACAGTGAGCCAGAGAATTGCAAGTAACAGCAGCATACCTGCTGCTGAACATACATGTTTCTGGGGTCACAGTCTTCAAGGAAGCTGTCACCTACAACAGGGCCGAGGGTAGAAGTGGAAATGGAAAAGTAAAATCTGAACCAGAGTAACTATTTACCAGGGGAGGAGGATAAATTAAAATGGGCTTGTGTTGATGTGGATGAAGAAAGACTTTCAGGTACAGACAGGCTGAGAAGAATGGGAAGGACACAGAGGCTGCAACTGTCACAAGCCACTCACTGTGCCACTGCCAGCATCTAGTATAGTTTGTATTATCCAGCATCATGAGGCTAATTCATCAAAATCTCTACAAGGTCCTCCTTGGGTCATTCCTGTGGTTAGAAACATTAGCATGGCTTATTAATTAGCATGGTTTTGTTGAACCCCATCAACAAAAGTGATAACAATAGATAATATGTACCAGTATTTACTCTTTAATGAGCACTGTTCTAAACATTTGAAACATCAGTTTGCTTAATCCACATAAACACGACAAAAGGTAGAAAACAGCATTTGATCCCAAATCCTCTAATGAGAAACAAAGTGGTTAGATAACCCAAGTGAGGCCACACAGTTGGAAAGTGGGGAAGATGAGATACTTAGACAGGCCCGAAGATATACTCTTCATCTACACAGCAAGATCTGGGACTGAGGCCAAGGCCAAGGTGATCTCAGGTCTCCAAGGACGATATATCCTGGACTGGCTCTTCTTCCATAAAAACTGGAGTGCTATTCCTTGGAGATCTAATTTACTGTAATGGCTGGTACTTTAATCTTCATGTAAACCCCAGATTCCTTTCCTCCAATTCTACATGGCAGGTAATTATTTGTGAAGTCAGGGTAGCCATTGCTCTGCAGTATTTCTAGTATCTCTCACTCATTTCTGTAGCTCTAGACTCTGTCAAACATCAGACAGAAAACATAGAAAAAAGAATGGTCAGTTAGTAAGAGAAGTTCACAATACACTGAATGAGACATGATTTCATTGACTAAACAGTCTATGGATACTGTCCTGAGTTCTGGGAGTCTTTCTCGCTGAGACACTCCGTGAAATTTCCAAGGAGTGAGCCACAAATTTCCACATGTGAACCATGTGATTCCAATAATGTAAACTCTAATTCTGCTGGTGTGAACCATGTATTTCCAAAGATATAAACTGTGCATTCCCCATGACATGAACCATACAATTCCAAAAATATCAACTGGGCATTTTACAATGTGTGAACTATGCAATTCCTATGATGTGAGCATGCAAGGCCCATGATGTGGACATCCATTTCCTGTCTTATGAGCTGTACAATTATCATGGTGTTAGCCATGTATTCTATTCCTCTATATCAGGTATATTCATCTGTCTACTACTTCACATGGAATTTTCTACATGGGTCTAAATGCTTTTCGGGTGTTATTGGGAGAAATATCCAATGACCTAAGGCTTACATCTCTAGGACAGTTCATGATCCTAATACAGTGACTGCAGCTCTCTTAAGCCACAGAAATTCATGGCCCTTCTCTTGCTCTTTGATTTTTTTTAAGTGTCACACAGGCGATGCGCTACGGTCTCCATGCTGCCAAAGACATTCTAGAGCCTTCTCAATGAAAACTGTAGATATGGGCTGACAAATATGAGTTTCAAAAAATTCTATTCATGAAAACCTCCCCAATATTCTATTTATTTCTAATATCTCTCTGTATAAGTGGAATTCAGGATTCATATATTACCAAAGTTAAGCTAGTATTTCAAGTCTTATACCAATTTTATCTGAGTGCTTCATTCAGATGCTCTAATTAAACATCTACCATTTATCTTGGATATGTTATTGGCCAAATACTATTATGAATTACTAGCCACATATGTTCTAAAGTAAGTTTGTAAGTAATTCCAATTCAAGTAGTGCTGATTCTCAGAAAGATGAAGATCTGAGAACTACATTCAAAGCCTGATTCACAAAAATGTTGAGCTCGCCTTAATGCTTAAAGCTAAAGCTGTGAACATCTACACAGGTTAACAATGTAATCATATACACGACACTATGTTTTACATATTTCATGCATGCATCCCTTTTTTCTTGCCTTAATGCCTCCCAATTCCACCAGAGCAACTAAGAGGGCCAAATCACTGAATCCCCTCATTCCCCCCATCTTGCCCTCTTTAACCACTGTCCTCACCAGGAGTTTGCTCCCCCCCCCCCATTTGCTGCAGTTTCCAGTTATCCATTTGCTACTTCTCTGAGTTGCCTCTGAATGTGAGGTCCTAGAGCTCAGTCCTGGCCCTTTTCCCATCCATTCTTTCCCCAGGAACATGCATCTTCCCTTTGTCTACATATTCCTTGTTGCGCTGTTTAAAAACTCATTGATAGACCTCAAGACTCTCCGATGTGGAATATCTGGCAATGTTCTTCCACTAAAATATCTCTTTTCTGCCCTTGTCCTTTAAAATTGTTTAAAGAAAGAAAGAAAGAAAGAAAGAAAGAAAGAAAGAAAGAAAGAAAGAAAGAAATGGCCTCATATCATGTCAAGGCAAACACCACTGGACATTGCCCATAAGCACAATTGCCCATAAGTGTACCATATCATCCTGCCCCACATCTCCTTCATCATCAAACTTCATTAGTTTTGCTTCCCTCAACTTCATCACTGTCATCCAAGCCACCAAAATCTTTATACTACTGTGACAGACTCTAAGCAATCTCTTGGCTCTGCTTTCCTTACTACATCTATTCACAAGGCAGCCAATGTGATTTCATTGAATTATGAACACACTGCATATCTGCCACATTCAAAGCCCCCCCCATGCCATGTCAGCACACAGAATCAGATACACACTTGGCTCCATAATCATGTTCCTTCTCATACCAACTTTCTTCTTTTTGCCAGCTTACTTTACCTTTGTCTGAGGACCATTGGAAATGTATATTTGGTATATGCTATAATTAAAACACTCTTTCTTATGCTGTCTTATGCTCATGCTGTCTGCTACCTTTTTCAGATATAAAATCATATAGCAACCTCTCCAAATGGCCTTCCCTTCTCATGGTATTTGAAGTATTTCTATCTAGTTACACTCTAGATTGTTTATCTTTTATGGGCTCCTTAATGTTATCATGATAGCTATCTCTCTCCCCTTTCTTATTTACAGTATAAACCATATACATGTTACATATGTGCATTTGTACTTATGCTGTATGTATATAATTTATACATGTGGCTTACACATTTGTTTAGTTTATGGTAACCATATTAATCAGTAACATCTCTCTTTACTACTTAGTTGAGTAGTACTCAACTAAGTTACTTAGTTACTACTCTCATCTACTTTAGTTGAGTAGACATCTCTCTTCCTGTAATTTCTCGTACATTAAATAATAATTTTGATTGAAGGGCTTCCTTGCTACTACAAAGCAGTCAACATATCAAATCTCTGAATAGAGCTAGACAACGTTATAGATATAGTAGGAAAGATTACATGAAAATTCTGACCTTGGCTTTCATTGAGCTTCGATGTTTCTACAAATGGCTACTGAAATCACAGCTCTCTCTTTCTAGCTAGAGTGTAGGGGGAGGGATGGAGAAGGAACCCTGAGTATCTACTGAGGGTGAGGCAGCTTGGAAAAAAACAAAATCTGTAGGAAGTTTCTGAGACCCTGAGCAATCACAGCACCAAAGGCAGTGCTTGGAAGATTTTAATCTGAGAAAAATGGTTTTAATACAGTACGTGCTGTGGGGATATTTGTTTTGCCAGAGACTGAGCTTAAGTCAAATACTCTGCATTTACAATCCAAGTGATTAATAAACAGATGTGGAATTTTACTCCTTCTCCACAATACACTCAAGAAAATGGATGGATTTTATTATTCTACTTATTATTTTTTATCAGGAAAGTTAAAAAAAATGGTGATTTCTTCCATCCCTTCCAAGCTATAAAAATGAGAGAGGCGGTGTGATTATGTATTGCTAGAAAGAGATGCAATTGTAGAGAATTGTAAATCATCTTATTTTGTTTGGTTGGCATTATTTTGTTTATTTGTTTCTAATGCAAAGAGCAGGAGATTTGCCATCATTTCTGTTCTATAACCTGTGGTACATGTGACAGGAACAAAAACAAAAAAATCTATTAACAAAAATGTGTTTTCCCTTTCTGGGCTGAAAGCAAAATAGCACCCGGTTGAAATAGTCAGCTGCTTCTTCTGCCAGAGTTTATTCTTCTTACTGTCAGTTGTCCACCTTTAAAAACAAACAGACAAACAACGCTGTAAGGACACCCCCAACCAAAAATACATTGGTAAAAACACAAAGATTTATTTCCTGGATTACTCTTTGCAGATCATTAATATCTTTGGGGATATTCTTCTTTAAGAGGACACAAATTATTTCTCTAGGCATTTATTTTGTAAAACAAAATATGTAGTGATGAATGAATTTATACAGATTCTGAGAATCTGAAAAATTATGAGAAACACTTCTATGGCATTTTATGTACCAAGGGTAGGTGAAAGGAAGAATTATGTTAGTGAGTTTTCTTATGTTCTACACTCTGAAAACATTTTCTGGCAGTCTTCAAGCAGGAGGAGAAATAATGCATGAGTGGCCGAGTGGGTTTTGTGGTCATTTTCTCTGTATCTTTTCAGAGCAAGTCAGGAGGTATATATTTCAAAGTTCTTGTATAGAACTTTGAAGTTAGAAAATTGTAAAGTCTTCCAGACTTTAAGCATTATGAGATATGAGAATCTGTTCTTAAGGGCACTTGGATATTAAGAGCCATTACAGAGCTTTAGTTTCTCATTATATATCTAATAGCATGTTCTAAGAGAGATACAAAACACATTGTCATTGTTTTTATCATCATTGGTGTGTGTGGGGGTCATATGCACTTTTAATACACAAAGAAGCACTACAATAATGGCATATACAAGTGATTCAAAATACTCCTAATACAAGGATAATTAAAAGAAGATGCAGATAGTGGATATGTTATGACACAATTATTCTCACTTTAACAGTATGTAGAACCTCACTGAAATAAAAGCCAGGAGGAGATGGGGTAAAGAAGCCATTGACAAGCAAGGCATCCAACCCATGATCTAAGGTCAAAGGTATGCCTATGAAGAGAATAGCTGGATATTGGAAGAAGGAGTCGAGGTCAAAGAATTCTGTAGGAAGAGGTATGAATCAACTTAGATCTGATGACTCAAAGCACTAAGACTGTGTAGCTAAGGAAGATCCAGAAGAATCTGAAAAGAAGTTGAAACAACTGTTGAGTACAGTCTAGCTGGAATCTGCCCAGATTGGATTATCTTCCCTGGCCATGTGCTCAGCTTGGCTGAAGTTCCATGGGTGTCCCCAGGTACTACCAACCCCGAAAGTACTTAAGAATGGATCCAATTCAAGGATAGTATACATTTAATTAAATCAAGAGGAAGCTCATGTGTTACTGAACACACAGAGAACACATACACATACAGACACATAACAGCACACACACAATATTACTGCTTTAATTCCGTAGCTATCCTTTACAGATGAATGAAATAAAATTCTGGAGTTCTTATGAGTCCAACAAATCTCTCAGCAAGAACTTTGGGCAGGATATAAGAGGAGTAGTTTACCCTGGGTGGGGCTAGAATAATGTAGAAAAGCCTTCATCCTTTGAATCACACATCTGGCACTTGATACTGGCTGCTTGCTGTGACCTCAGCTGAACTGTCAGGCAGTACATCAACAAGTGGCCTTTGATGTGGTCTCCCACACTAGCTAGAGTAGGTTCATGCTCACAGCCTGAGCTTTGAGCACACAAGAGAAAGGTGCATAGTATTCTTTTGATTCATTTCAGAAATAATAAAGCGCTGCTTCTGACATATTCCATTGGTTGTGGTAGTCTAAGAGGTCTGGCCAGACTCAAAGGAAAAGTAACAGTCACTAGTCTTTCATAGGAACAATATCAAGGCTAAAGAAGAAGAAAATGTTCTCTGTTATACAAAATGTACTTTCTCGTAAACCTAATGCTACCTTATCAGCTAACAGTCAGGAGAAGTCAGTCAGTTTTTCATGGTTAGAGGAATACAAGAGGATCCTGATTTTTAAAACATAATTAAGGACTGTGTAGCTCATGCCTATAATCCAAGCACTTGGGAGGCTGAATCAGGATGATTGCAATAAACTTGAGGACAATCTAGGTAACACGGTAAATCCAAGGCCAACCTTGACTACAGAGTCTAAAGAAACAAAAACAGAAAAGAAATGAAACAACATATATAAAGGGTAAAGTACTATAGTTAATGCACAACTACAAGTTTAAAATCTCATTACTCAGCTGAATTTCACACACACAAACACACAAACACACAAACACACACCTCAGTAAATTAACAGAATGACCTCTCCCCTAATTTCCACACTTGGATATTTTTGTCTTCATATGTGGATAGATCATTTCTAAGAGCTCATTATTGAACACAGACAGACTGGCATTAAAACAGGCTGAATTAAATGGCTAACTCCTATGTATACTCTGGAAATCAGAAAAATAAGAGATTCAGTTTGCAATATTCAAAGATCCATGGAGTTAAGATGGAGGAAGGAGGAAGATTAGATAACTGGATCCCTCCAGAAAAATCAAGATGCATTCAGATGTGCTGGCCTACTCCTCATCCTTTCATGGTTACTCAGGGTTAAATATCTTGCTCAGAGTGTTCAGACCCACACTGAGAAGATCACTGTCCTAGGATATGGTAACATCATGTTTACCATATCTTCAAGGGCAAGAGGCTTGTAAATCTCTCAATTGCTTCATCTTCAATGATACTTTCTATTACACTGCCACACTCTTCCTGCTTCATGAGTCTTTCCTGTTCTAGTTCAGAACTCTGAACACGTCTCTTATTACATACAGGCTTCAAGTTTACGAAGACTTTATCGATTTTCACCTTCTCCATCATCTCTGTCTTTCTTTACTTTTAAGCATCATGGGTCACTCTCATTATTTCTTCAAATCCCATGGTTCATCTTCTTGTCTTTTTAATGAAATTCTTACCAATATTTGTACACCCTCTTTTCCTTTCTTTACCCCATCTTTATCCATATCAGGAAGGCCATTTGCTTCTATCTTCCATTGTGCTTGTTGAGACAGTGCTCAAGTAGAACACGAGAAAAGAATTGTCTAGCATAGAAATACAAGTTGGTTAATGTTTCAAATTGAATCTTGGCCAAATGAATTATTTCAAGTAATAGTGAAAAACCTGTTTGCTTTTATGACAAAGCAGGCCAAGGTACTATCAATACCAGTGACTTTGACACAAGAGCACAGAGAACAGGCTGAAGGCTTGAGTGGAAAAGATGATGGTGTCTCTCCCTCTTTTTGACATTTATACTTGTGGCTGTGAAGTCTGAGCCAAATCACCAAGGACATGAAGATGGCCCCACCTTTTTGGTTCCTGTACAACTTCCTCAGTATCTTGCCATCTGCTTTCAGGGCTTTCTTGGGTAATTATTTTGTAAACCTTCTATTTTTATATGAAAAAGAATGGTAGAATTTTGTGCACTTGTAAGTATAGGAAAGAGGGGAGGGATGGAAGGGAGAAACTGGGGGGGCAGTAAAGAGAGAGAGGAGAGAAAGGGAGGGAGGGAGAGAGAAAGGAGAGAAAGGAAGAGAGGGAGATACATACACAGAGAGAGACAGAGAGAGAGAAAGAGAAAGAGAGAGAGAGAGAGAGAGAGAGAGAGAGAGAGAGAGAGAGAGATTCAAGACAGCTCCCCTTCAGAATAGATGGAATTATTAGTTCTTAGCTCTGTATTCACACCCTGGCATTACCCCACAGCTGCAGTCACAGAAAATCCCACAACACAAGTGGTGACATAAACAAACCTGATGTGCATACTCTGTTAAGATTTGAGAAAGAATATTAACTCCTAGGCATGAGTGGCCTTCTCTGGACTTCCATAAGACAGTTATTATCTTCCAAGATGAAGAAATGAGTGCAAAGCCTAAATGACCTTTAAGGATCAGCAGTGACTCTGAAGACCTGACTTCAAATTAATTTTTTATTTTTCACTGGATAATCTGATTCATGCATACTTGCTAAGTATCACCAACAGATCCTATCGTTTACCAAAGCTGTTACACATTGGAACCTTTCCCCTCATCTGAACCCTTAAGGAAAACTATGACCTCCTTTTCAAAATGTGTTCTATTGCTCACTTTCTTCTATATATTAAATCTTTTGTTCTCTAGGGCCTTGAAGAAGCAAGACAAGTATACCTCCCTTTCACTGTTGATAGTCTGTCTTTTGCCAACCTGGGTCCATGGTAGTGGGCCCCTTCTAACTGCATTAAAAATCCTAGCAAGTTGTAGTGTCATTGCTGTTCCCTCTAGGCGAATGTGAGACAGAGCAGTTGGCTTGTTAACATTGCAGCTGCAGAGCAGATTAGCTATATTGTGCTTAGTTGCCTGGCTGAAGCATTTCTGGAATTAGGGCCTGGCATCACTGGAACAAGCTTGTACTCTGTTTACAGTCATTCCCAACACAGACAACACAGTCTTGCTTTTCTGTGTCTATGGAGACTGGCTGGCTGAAAATATCTTCCACTAAGTTGGGAGATATTTAGATATCCTATATAACTCTAGAAAACACACACACGCAACGCACACACACACGCACACGCACACATCCTAATTGTAGAGCCTCTCCATTCAACTATAAAAATAGAATCATTCTTCCAAGAAAAGAAGCCATTAACTTCCTCAAATCAACCATGGTTCCATAAAAACAGGGCTTTGGGTTGGTTACAGTGCATTCCAAAATCTTTCGGAAAACAAGAATATGATGTGTTGGTGGTGGTAGTGATGGTGGTGGTGGTGATGGTGGTGGTGGTGGTGATGGTGATGGTGGTAGTGGTGGTGGTAGTGGTGGTTTTTATGTGGCCTTCAACATCAGCACAGGAGCCTAATGAGGCTTTTTGATTTTGATTAATCCTGAAGAATACATCCTCTCTTTGTACAAATATCTCACATATAGCCACACATACTTATTTTAAAGATTGTAGCATAAGTACAGAAGCTACTTATGTTTTGACTATACTCGTTCAATAGAAAAGTGAACTGTTCTTGACAAGATGTCCAAGTATATTTCCAAGGCCTCTCTGGGACTGGAGTCTTTGTCCTCAGAGGGATGAGCAATATATGACACGGAGGATCTTGGGATGCAAAACTAACTGACAGCAAGTGGAAGAATCTGGTTGAAGATGGCAAGTGCCCTATTGTGAGGTAGAGGCTGAAAACTCATACTTATCACATTATAAGTTTGGAACAAAATGAGATATAACAGAGAATTCAGTGAAGTAGAGGACAGTCAGACATATTCCTGTTAAAACTCACTTAAGAGTGCTTCTCTAGCATATCACTACAATCTTTGCCAAGTGACATACTCACCCATCTTGTCACAGACAGCCTCAGGCTACTTCAATGGGAAAGGGCAGAGGAGCCATCTGTCCTGTGAATGGCTTACCCTGTGCTTTGTCAACTTTGACTCCATATTAGAACCAGGTGTAGAGTTCTGAAGGCAATCAGTGCCCAGAGCTTGTACCATCCTAATGAACTAAAGCATCCACTCTGGGAGTGGGGCCTGGATTTGTGGATCGTTTAAAAGCTCCTTAGTCACCAGCATAGATTTAGAAGTAATATCACTAGATTCATCCACAGGCAACAGAGTAGAAGGAGCTGGGGGTCCAGTCTTTGTTTCCTTCTCTGGAAATCAGCAATCACATGGCTCATTTTCTTCGTAAGGTTTCTCGCCTTCTAGACAACTTAGCAGGAATACACCTATCATATGTGGGCAAATAATGGGTCATCTTTCTTTCTCAGCTATTTTTGGCATTCAGAAGGGACAACTAACTCAGATGGTGGCAGTAGCTGGACATTCAGACTCACATCTCAGGAATAAACACAACCTTCTCAATCCTGTATCTTATACCATTAGCTAGGGCAACAAATTGTTCTATCTTGTCATTGCTCAGGCATTTATGCACCATGGAAAGCTGAGATTTAATTCTTCATTCCCCTTGGCAACTGGATCTCAATTCTGGGCAGCCAGTCAACACATCAGGAATCCACTAAAGCAAATGATGTTGCCTCTCCACAGCAGGCTGACCAGTAACCATCTAGAATTCATTACTGCTCTGGTTTGTTTACACATGCTAGAAACAGACAGTGCTCTGAGTTATTTGGACATACTTCATTTTTAGTTTTAAGCTATGCTTCAAGTCAATAGGCCAGTTTCAAAAGGTACAATTTCCTTCATTTCCTTTTCTTGGGCAGTAAATATGTAAGACTGGCCCCTTGAGAGAGCATATGTTGTCAGGAGCAAGTTGCTGTAGACATCAGCTTAACGGAGTCAAATCTAGTTCCATTTGCTCTCACTTACAAAGACATTTTAGCTTTGTATATTTTCCTATTGCCTGATTGACAATCAACAGTGTCTCAGTCCTCATACTCCATTTCTGATCAGAAGACACTGGATAATCTAAAAAGAAAAAAAAATGACCAAAGTTTAAGTGAAAGTTTTAAAGTAAATGGCCCATCTCAGGTAGTGAGATTGAGTATCACTTCATTTCATCTTGTATGGATGAATAAGGGCTCATCTACTAGAGTTAACATGGTATGGTATGGATGAATAAGGGCTCATCTACTAGAGTTAACATGGTAAAGAGTGTGAGCAACAAAGCAAGAGTAATGCCTCTCCTGAGACTTCTAACATAAATCTCAACCAACCTCAGCAGCTGGATATAAGAGGCAAGAGGAAGTAACTGCAAATAGAGAACTCTGAGCATTGCACCATGTCACCCTGTCTAAAGGAGACCTCCAAAGTGCAGAAGTTACAAGCCACTCAATTTTAATATCTTCTTAATAGAACTGACAAAGAAATACTAACAATCCAGCTGCTTTAATGACCAGATACATTTAAATGAACTCTAGAAACAAACTGGAAATTTGATGAATTGATAACAAGATCAGCATGTTATCAGGCAGACGATGGGAACAAAGAAAAATGAGTGCAGCATGTTGAATGCTGACCCTATGCCACTGCAGAAGTCAAAGGTAGGAAGGCCTCATCTACAGAGAGGAGAGCTACTTTCTCCTCTGGCTCATGCCAGTTTTAATCCTAGCTCTGTTCATATGATTCTCTAATTTTAATTGAAATTACTTTAATAGCACCACTTTACCTCTAAACCTTGAAAATATACCAAATTCAAAAAAGGACTCTTTCCAGTTCCTGACTTAACCTAGCACACTTTTTTTGGACTGTTCACACTCTTCAATGAGACTAGAACCTCAGAGAACTATGTTAATAAGCTATATGTCCTAGTCTCAAAAATCCCTTTTTGTTTCACACAAAATGAAAGTAAATTAATCCAATAATTACCTTAAACCTCAAGTGTACAGTTGTGAGGCTGCAGGACATTGGGCTTAACACCACTGCATATTTACTAGAAACCTAGAAAAGATTCTGAGTTTGTCTGGGTTCTCAAGAAAGATAGCTCTAACAGGATCTATATAGAGATGGATGTAGTAAATATGACAAATGATAGATTGATGATAGGATTGATTACAGGAATGAGCTCCTATGATTATGGAGATGAGAAGGCCCGTAATCATCTTCTACCTGTAAGTTGGCAGGTGGATCTGCCTCTACAAAGATGAAAATGTGAAGCACTGAGATATTTCATTTTGAAATGGAAATCCCTGACTAAGAGCAAAAGAAGACAGAAGCTAGATAACAGATTCTCTTGCTGTTCAAATAAATAACTAGAGAGTTAGCTTTTTACTTTTCACACACTAATCCTTCCTAGGATGTTCCTCAGGTGTGTCTGTAATGAGCACAATCTGCTTAGAAATGTGTTGAATGGTGCCAGCAGTCAATTGCAAGATTAAGGTACAAGTGAAAAGATTTCTTAGTGGTTAGGAGCATACACTGCTCTTACAGAAGAGCCAAATTTTGTTCCCAACACCCGGCTTACAACTGGCTGTAACTCCAGTTCTAAGAGATCCCATATAGTCATCTGGACTCTGCAGCATCTACACACATATTGCAGATACACAGATACATACACATAATTAAAACATAAAGAAAAGGGTTAAAGATAGAAAAATCAAGTGGGACCCTGCCTTGAATAAGTTCACAGTCAGGTATAGACCAGTTAGTGAGAGTTCTCAGCGAGGTAATGAAGATACTGAAGGTAGAGAGTTACCAGGATGTCTTCATCAATTCATTTAAAGGAAGCAATTATTTGAGCTCTGTCTTCATTTATATGATTTTTGGGATGGAAGGAGGAGAATTTAATAACATCCTGTCCCCAGATACAACACAACCATTAACAAAGGTAAAAACTGAAGCTGAAATTGAAAAACAGTATCAATATTTAATCACAGCAGGCTAAGGGTTGTTGAAGCTGAGGATATTAAATGTAATTGAAACAAAGCAGCCGGATTCCCAATATGGGGTTGGAGGTCTAGGACAGAACCATTCTCCAGGTGTCACTGTCTGTCTCACAGCTGGAATAGTCCCTACACAGATTGGGCCCATTACAAACACACCACCACAACATCCAAGGAAGGTTTAGTGTGGGAAGGTTACAAAGATACCACGGGCTATTTCACCTCATGTAACAAATCAGACTGTTAGTCATACAGCACAAAAACATTTTCTTTCTACAAAATGGATAGAACAGAAGAATAATTTAACTAGCCTACTAATAAAGGTGGCCGAGAAAATGCTTTTTGAAACATTCAATGGGCTAACTAGGGAACTCTAGATTCTGCATACCAGAAAGTCAATATAATGATATTATTAAACAACTTGAACACATGGGCTATATTATATGGAGGAAAAACCCTTATTTTATAATTGCTACTTATCTCAGCCCTTGTATTCATGATCTCCGAGGACATTTCCAGAAGTTAATATTATCACTGTATCCCAGAGAGTGCTGCATGAGGGTCCTACTTCCTACACCAGTGTTAACCTTCTAGGCAGCCACTGCCCACATCCAGCATTCATAACCAGTCTCTTTCTGCACAGTTATTAAGCCGAGGCTTATGATTCTGTTTCCTAGACATCAAATAAGTACTTTTGCCTTCTGTGAACTGGGCAAATGATATCTTACATTCATTACTGTTTTATCATGTAGATGTCAATCCTGTTTGCAGTCCAAATATGGGTGCCTGTGTATATGGATGAAACAGGTGATGGGAAGGTGGGTGGGTGGGTGGATATGGATGGATGGATGGATGGATGGATATAGTAATCTCAGATTGATAACTACAAGTTTTCTACCTTCTGTGCTTAAGGTCAATCACTGTAGTCATATTCTTGGCACAAAGTCAGAAGCTGACCTCTGCAGGCATAAGACATCAATCTGTATTCAGGCCTCAGTTGCTCCTTTACTCCTCTGATAAAAGCTGGCATATAACCAACAAATACAACCAATAAAGAGCTGTCTTGAAGATAAGATTTCCCAGCATATGGCAGAGCATTTTGGGCTATGTTTTCCTCATTTCACCCACACACTATTAGACATACATGATGATACTATGGGTATCCCATGACACAGGTTCCCATGACATAAGGCTCAAGGAATATGAAGTGTCTCAAGAGCAAAGTTTGCTCTCCTCATACCTTTCTGTTTTCCAGTATCATTCTGTGATATGATGCTCAAATTATGAAGCCAAGAAGACATTTTGCAATCTGCTGGATGAAAGTTATTTAAGGATTGTTTTTCTTAAGAAAGAGAAAATCAGAAGGAACAGATACGTACATGTTAACATAATTTGCTTCAACACATTAAATGTTCTCATTTCCCTCAGAAAATGTTGAGATATTTGGCAAGACAAAAAACTTTTTGTTTCTCTGTTTCCCCATCTGTAAAGATGCAAAGGAAAGGTGATCTATGTATCACACTTATTATATATATTGGTAAACAAGCATGAGTATTAAGCTGAGAATATATGTCAAACTGTATGATATTTTTAAACTAAAATTGGTGAATATTTAGAAAAATTTAATTTTAAAATACCATTCTTTTAATTATGTAAGGGAACCAAATTCTTCTGTAATGTATTTATTATGATCTTAATACATGGAACTAGAGAGATGGCTCCACAGTTAATGGCACTTGCAGCTCTTGAAGAGGACCCAGGATGAGTTTCCAGAACTCACATGGGGTTCACAACATTTATAATGCCAATTCTGGGGATACAGGAGGTACAATGTTCTCTTTTGATCTCTTGGGCACCAGTAACACACATGGTGCACATACATGCATACATTCAGGCAAACTCTCAAACAACATGAAAATAAAATAATAAAATTAATAAATCAATAATTTTTTGAAAATAAATTAATGCATGGTATGTTCATATACATTCTCTAATGTTCTACCATGGTGGTTCTCAGCCTGTGGGTCAGGACCCCTTTAACAAATGTCTATCTCTCAAAGTATTTACATTAAGAAACAAAACAGCAGAAAATACAGATATGAAAGTAGCAATAAAAATAATTTTATGTTTGGAGGTCACCATGACGTGAGGAGGGGTATTAGTAGGTCACAGCATTAGGAAGATTGAGAATCACTGAGAGAGTGTCTGTGACTTGAAGTGACAAGTTAGTTTCCAGTGTTTTTGGAGTGCTGTTGAAGACTCCATAGAGCCATGTTATCTTTCCTGCCTATACATAACAGGATGTGATTTTTCAGGGGTTCAGACAACATGTGCTACATCTTGCCCACCAGCAAATGACCCATCAGAATTCAAAACTGGGTATGGTCCTACTCTATTCAGACTACATAGAAAGAAAAGCTCTCAGGGTTGTCAGATAAGACAGGAAGAATGCCTTTGAAAGGCAAAGTGGGGCAAGAATCTATAATTTGAAATTGAGTTTAGAGTGGAACTTTCCAGAAAACAATAAAGCATTGCTTGACAAATAATTCAATCATCTGGTTTTATAGAGACCTTAGGCATGATGTAATACAATCCTATATTGTTACAGATTAGGTTACAAAGGCTCAGGGAAGTTAACTCACCTGCCAAGTCACATAGCTAATAAATGAAAAAGGAAGAAATGCTATTTTGAGCTGGCTTCAAATCTTGTACCTTTCCTCTCCTTAATAAGCAGACTGCTTGTGGTCCAGAATTGTCTGCCTTCATCTGACACATCCAAAAATCCCTCTAGCTAGGGAATCTTAGATAAGTTGGCTGCAGCCCTCAGATATTGATCCCCATTTTTCCTTGGTCAGTTACCTGCACACTATTTGCAAGTCATCATTTAATGTTCCTTTTTGCTAGGAAATGGAACTAATTCAAGACTGACATGGTAACAGACTGATAGGTTATAGTAAACAACCAATTCTAAAGAAGAATGACAATGTTCTAACATGGAACACCAAGTAGAGAACCATATCATGAACTAATCACCAGGCAAGAATGGCTCATTTCAAAAAGAAGTGAGACAATTGAGGTAGAGCTGTGATCACATCATGATTGAAAGCTGTCTTAACAGATGCAGTCATCAGACAAGAGAGACATCTCAGAACATCCATGAAGTATTCCAGCAGGTGTTGTATGGTGAAGTCACTGGCGGACGATACCGGGAAAGACTAAGCTGAAGAATGTGAGGGCATTAGAGCTTTGTAAGAGCTAACGGAACGTTGGGTTCATCTGTTAAGAGGTCAAAACATCCAGTGAGTTGTAAAGTACTGAGGATGTTGGCTCTGTTTGTGAATAGGTGATGTGGGCAGTATGGAAACTGAATTGGAGGCCAACATCAGCTACACAGAAAAGTAGATGGAGAAAATATTTTTAAATATATATATTAGGATGGAAAAGAGATATTAGAATTATATGAGCTTTAGGTCCTATGTCTACAACAACCATAGAAATTAGGGAAATTTTCATTTCAAAATGATTAAGGGTATATAAAAGTATTAGAATATGAGAAAGAGGGCTGGAGAGATGGCTCAGCGGTTAAGAGCACTGACTGCTCTTCCAGAGGTCCTGAGTTCAATTCCCAGCAACCACATGGCTGCTCACAACCATCTCTAATGGGATCTGAGTGTACTCATACATAAAATAAATAAATCTTTAAAAAGAGAAAATGGGAAAGAGATGCATGAGTGCAGGTTATATATAAGTGAAGAATCTCTCAAAACCAGAATGCAGATGTGATTATCCTGAACTAGATGCGCAAAGAAGCAAGGAGACCTCAGGACATCTGGGTATATACCTGTCTTCTCTTCCTCTTCTATCTTATCCCATACTCAGTTACCACTGGGCATCTTTATCTGGCTTTATCTGAAAAAAAAAAAAAATCACCTTGCCACGTAGTAGCTGTCATGTAAGTACCCAGAAGCAGGACACATCCCCATTATTACTGAAGAACAACATCTTAAAACAGGCAAGAAAGAAGTATGTCATGAAATAGTGACATCTGAGAGGAAGGACAACATGAGAAAGACATACATTTCAACAAAAATTGACAGATGGAGATATGCTTAAAATAGCAGCAATGTCAGACAGGATTTACAGAATGAGGCATCCAGTATCAATTACAGCTCTCAAATCAGAAACAATGTTAAATAACTGCGCAGAGTGGACCTTATGTAGGCCAGATGCATGAGCCAGAAGATGTAGTTAGGATTTATCTACCAAATGTAAGATTAGCAGACATGGAGGACAGATTCAGTATATATTTAACAGCAAATGATGAAGGAGAAAAGCTAAGAAATTTCAAGACTCCAAAGATTAAGGAAAGTCTTTTTAGTTTACAGTAATATTTTTAAAAGATAGTCTACAAGAAAATGAGAGGAAGATCAGCTTCATTACTGGTACCACTTATTTCGGGAAAAGAATAGGGGTTAATTCTTAAGAAAAGTCACTTTGGGGTAAAACAGCAAGAACAGCAAAAGCCTCTCCTACCTATGTTATCATCCCAAGTCTGAGAGCTAAACAGAAATACCTTCAGAGAGAAAGTCTCTAAAATTTCACTGCTCTAGGTATGGATTATTATCTGGGTGAATACAACGTATATGGGGTACACAACGATGGACAACAGGTTCCCTGAAGCTGTTGCTTTTTCTTCCTAAAGTCTTGACAAAAGTATAACAGAATTGAGCCACAGAAGTCGAGAAAGAAGTAACCGACGTCTGAGCTGTATGTGGTGTAAATCAGACGGACAATGGGCAAAACAATTTTGAGGCCTAAGAAAACTGAATGACAAACAATCCAGAGAAAATCCAACAGCAAACACAATTTATACCAGTGCCGCCAAAAGACTCAATAATTGGTGACATCAAGCATGCTGGAAACATGGTAAACTAATGAAGATTGGTTGAAAACCTATTTAAGACATTGTCAAATCCTCTCCCTGGCTCAGGTTAACTTGCTGATAGGCTGTCCATCACTCTGACAGAGGCCTGAAGTTTATATTTTAGAATAGAACAGCAGCAGTCTGTACTCATGGTTACCAATTCAGCTAGCACAGGAGTCAGTGTACAGGAACAAAGAGCACTCGTTCAATGACCTTCTCCAGCTGGGCATAATCTCCTACAGTTTTTATCTCTTGACAAAAAGGCACCACCAGCTAGGACCAAGAGTTCAAGCTCACGAGCTCCTGGGAAACATTTCCTATGTGAACCTCAGCAAAGGTTGTCTGAAAAGAGAGCGCTACCATCTCTTGAATCTTGTAAGTTACATGGATAACACGAAATGATCCAGTTTGTACAGAATGCCAGGCATATGGTAAAGCATAAGATAAAGTTAGAGGTCTTGATGCTTGGTGGTTCTTAACGTCGAGTAATTGATTCACCTGCTATCTGTAACAGCAATAGGAGAGGATGTTGCAGTCAGCAATTAATCCTACTCAAAATCGCTGTGGTGGCAGCGGCTGTTCCTCGCTACCCACCCCAATGTTCTGGATTCCTGAATGAAGGACATACACATGGAGCCCTCTATATTAATATGCCTTAATCAGCTCGATGGCTGGGCCACTCCCAAGCATCCACACGGCTAACGGCTCCCCTCCTATACTCCTGAATTATTACTTACTAAAATCTATATTCTGTTGCTGTTGTCCTAGACTCAATGGGGGTGGCCCTGGGGCCAATCTTCCCCACCTCTTAAATGATTGGTATGCTCTCTCTCTTCTGCAACCCTCAGGCCTGGTCCTTCTCCTTTTCCAGCATGGCGATTCTAAATTCTCCTTCCTTTTTCAGTCCCCCTGTCCACCAATCCTAAAGTACCGCCTCTATCTCCCTACGCAGCCATTGGCCACTGACAACTGTATTTACCAATCGAAACTAACTGGGGGTAGGGACTCTCAGAGTCTTACATGCAGATTCTCGTTCAATTTTGGGAACCAAGTTAATATAATACAAGCATTAAGGCAAAACAAGAAGAGGGATCACAAAGATAAGGAAGCGCGATCTGAGCCACATTAGCACTATGTCACGATCCTTGCCTTCCTTCTTTTCTACTTTTTACAATAATTCAGTGCAGCATCACTTCAGCCACAATTTCACAGATGATGAAAACGAAACTTCTAGAAGGAAGAAACTTCACTAAGCTAGTAAGTGGCTGGGCCAAGAATAGAACAGGTCTGTCTACTGGTCTACCCAGGTAAGCGGTTTCCAATTCATACAGTCTCATTTTTATGGCATTTGCCTTTCTCACTAATGGAACCTTCCAGAACCAGCAGCAGGCAGCAAGATCCAAAATGAAACAAGCTGAACATTCTTCAGAAGTTGGGCAACAGAGGTATTTCACAGGCATTTATTTCTCCAGTTGCCTCCTGCTAAGGGACTATCAGATTACAGAATTTGGCCCGGAAAGCATTCAGTCCCCTCCCCTTTTCCATTTCTCCCTAAGTTAGTCTTCATTTCATAACAGTCATTAGAGGAGCTCTGGGAATGAAGTGTAAAGATCCCCCTCACCTCTCAGCCCTGGCTGGCAGCAGCTCCTTGCAACTCCTGCAATCAGCACTCCATTTAAGCATCAAAATCTCATCAATTAGGCCTCAATGTACAGGGATCACGTGGCCGGCTGGTCACACTGAGCCGGCTGCAGAGTACCAGAGGCCTCATTACTGGCCTTATGCTTTTGTAAAATTCCTGAATAAGCAGCCCATGGAGTGTTTGCAGAAGGGCTGCATTTTTTTTAAAAAAAAAAAGTCTCCAGCTTTATCAGCCACTTTTATGGGCAATTTAACACTGTAGGTTGCCAGCTGTGTTAATGCTTGACCCCTCCTCCATGGTGTTGGTGCCTTGTGAATACCTGGCAGATGTGGAGTCCAGCCCCCTTGTTCCCAAGAAAACTATGCCTCTCTTAATATCCTGGGCTCTGTGTGCCTTTCTTGACTTACGAGTCTTGTGGCCCATAGCCAAGGAAAAAGGTATTTTGCTATGAGCACAAACATCTTGACTGCTATTACCTGCTGATTCTGGGGTTCATCAGGTAAGTAAGTGAAAGATGTGTCCTAAAAAGAACAGGTTAGAAATAGGAGTAGAGGGTGACAAAGGTTAATGCCAGTGTCCACTGCTTTGTGGTGTTGAAGGGGCTAAAACAGGAAGAGAAGTGAGTTTTGATCTGTGCACTTAGTGAAGGGGCATTTTGCCCCATGTAAGAGATGGTCATGGCTGCTGTGTGTTGACTAAGCCAGACATTTGAGAACCTGTTTCTTCAGGCTGGAGACCCAGTAACTGAAACTTCTGTTTCCTCATCGTTTGGTTATGGTCTAGGGGCATTAATCCACTGATCAAGTTCTTGTACTTAGGAATCAACCATGTGGCATTTTATAGTGAAAAATGATCTGCCGTGTGTCCCACAGCCTGCCTTTGTTCCTGCTTTATTCTCTCTATTCTGCCTCACTATTGCTTGTGTTAAGTAAAAAAGCAAAATAAATAAATAGATAGATAGATAGATAAAAAGAGGATTGAAATCTACTTAAAAGTAAGAAGTGTCTATTCTGACAGTCGAACCTACAATTTTGCCTAAAAAATACATGGAACTAAGAACATCCTTTGGACTTTTTAAAAGTATTTATGAGTATAGAATATAATATGAATATAGAAAAATAGAATTTAAGAGGAAAATACATAAATATCATAAATAAGGAAATATCTTTAATTCCTATTTAAATTCCAACCAAGCTGTGTATATGCATATTAAACTAAGATCTATGTTGTAGAAATGTAGTGTGACCCTCCCACAAACCAATAGGCAAAGATCTCATTTTCCTCAACTATGTCAGACAAAATAATAGGAACAATACCTTTGTAGAAAAGTGAATTGTGGGTATATTCAGTACTTTGTGAAGGTTTACCAGCAATGAACAATCAAACAAAGTGAGAATTTATATTACATAGGTTGCGGTTCCAAAATTTAAAAGTTAACTGATTCCATGTACGGGTGAACAACTTGAACCTAGGACTTCAAAGATTCTCTTGAAGAAGCTTGCAAGACACCTCAGTGGGGTCCTTAAAGGCCAAGCTACAGCCATAAGGGTTCAGCAAGAAGGCTAATTTCAATGAACATAATTTATCAAAATATTTGAATGTGTTCTTAACTATACACATTTACTACTCATGAATTTATGGTGTGTCTGTGAATGTATATGTGTGTGTGTGTGTGCATGTTTGTGTGCATGCACGTGCATGTGTGCTTATGTGTGTGCAAGTGGACATGTGTATGTGAAAGTTTGCATGTGTGTGCATGTGTGTATGCATGTGTACATGTGTGTGCATGTGTGTATATGTATGAGTGTGCCTGTATGTGTGCATGTGTGCATGTGTGTGTTCATGTGTGCATATGGACATGTATGTGTGCATGTGTACGTGTGTGTACATGCATGTTTGTGTGTGCCTGTATGTGTGCATGTGTGTATTCATGTGTGCATGTGGACATGTATGTGTGCATGTGTGTGTGTATGCATGTGTGGGGGTCTCTAATCACCTATAAGTGAAAAAAGGTTACAACTGATTCCAGTAAACAGTATGTATGAGGCTAGTGTTAGAGTGAAACAAACCAAGCATAAAGGTTCACTAGATACCATAAACTAATGAAGAAAAATCTATCTTCATTAAAGGGTTCAGAGTTTTAAGCATCAACGAAAGGATTAAATGTTGCTATCTGCAGCCCCCAGTTAAAAGCTGGATCAATACATAGAGCAGCAACTCCTGTTAGGACTGTGTAAAGACAAAGGATCACATACGGTGTAGCCAATGGACTAGGGGAGGGGAACACATATCACCTGCCATGCAGGCAGAGCAGAAACCTAATGCACTGCAGGGCCATGCAGACTACTCCTAGAGGGTACAGAGGACAAAAGATAATGCTGGCCATCACCAGTTACAGGTAATCAGTAAATTCTACTATGGGGATAGTTTTTTCAGTAGATGAATGGAAGGAAAAGACATCCTCAATTTGGTGCCTCTGCATGTACCTTTGGGTAGTTAAACTATGTAAAAATTGAAGAATGTGCTTCCTGGGGGTCAAGACTCTTCACCAAGAGAGGGGTTTGTGGTTTATGCAGAGGAGCTCTATGGGGGCTAGAGACCTACGAGTTTTCTTAAGTGTTTGCTTAGGGATGTTCCTATAGTAAACTATACATTTTGCATGGTCATCTGTATCTTTTTAAACTTTACAACAATAAGTTAAAATAAACTTGTCATTGGGTTGGCTATAAAACAAAGAAAATACTCAAAGTCCAAAACTGGAATTAAAAGAAGACTCAAGACTGCCGAATAAGGGTTGAAGCCAGTTTCTTACCCCAGGGTAAATGCAGAATCTTGATGTATTTAAGGGGTCTGTTGTTCAGGCAGCATGGGGTACCAGGTTAGTTGTAACCTAAGGTCTCCATCAAAAGTGGATTAAAATACTACCTGAAGGAGATCAACTTTAACTTAGCTATCTGTACCTTCGCACAGATAAAGTTCCAGAAAGCTCACCCTACTCGTGAGAAAACAATGAACCAGGAGAGTAGGCAGCAGAAGTGAGTAGCAGTGGAAATAAGCCTGCACAGAGTCCAAACACTAGATCTCAAAGAAATTCAAAGGTATGAAGTGTGACTATAAATACAGTATTGTGTGACTGACAAGAGGAATTTTTAAAAACATATAATAAAATTTTAGTAATGAAAAATAAATGAAACCACTATGTTATGACTTGGATAGAGGGGCTTCCACGTCATTCAGAGCATAATGAAACAGCTGGTGGCAGAACAATGCTCATGCCAACAAGAGGGAAACCAGAGTGGAATTTATGCAAACATTGTTGCAAAGGCATCCTAGGAACTAATCAGCTCCAAGTCCTGGGAGAAGAAGAGTTTTGGAGAAGAGCAAATCTCAGGAGGAAGTAAACCATTAATATCATATAGCTGATTTTTTTTCTCAGTTTTATTTGCTAATTCTGGTGTCCTAGCAGAGGAAGGGCACCTCTAGGTATAGAAAACAGAGTTGTAGAAAAATAAATAAATAAAAGTCTGATTTGAGGTGCCTGATCTATAAAGAAGGATGTGACCACTTTCTCTTCAAGATACAGAGAATTCTGTAGCAACTGAAGGCAGGAATGGAAGCAGACAGACAGTCCTGAAGACAGATGGCATTATAGGCGAGGTTCTAGTAGATATCCAGGCTGTCCTATGGAAAGCCTATGGCAGAAATCTACCTTAGGCAGCTGACACAGCACAAAACAACAAACACTGTGGAAGACAGGGTGGAAAGATTGTAAGAACCTGAGATTCACAGCGTTTGCGGTGAGACTTTGTTTCCTAGGAAAATCAGAAGCTATACTCAGAGTTTCACCAATATGACTGTCCAAATGTGAGCTGAACAAGGATGACAGCAGTGAGCATGCCAAACCAAATGGAGAAAAGCCTTTGAGGCCTAAACCCTATACAAAAGTAATCAAGGAAAGCTGAAAAAGGAAGACATAGCCTTCCCCTGGGGAGAGAACACCAGTTGTTTGTCCAGAGCCAAATGGTCAGCCTAGAAAATATGAATGTAGATAGCATTATATAGACTGAAGAGGTCATATTTAAGAATATACTTGCATACGTGTGTGTGTGTGTGTGTGTGTGTGTATGTATGTATATGACATAACGATTAGTAACAACAGCAACAGACCATGACTTTGAAGAAGACCAGAAGAGGTATATAGGAGGGTTTACAGGGGGAAAAGGGAAGAGAGACAGGTTGTGATTAAATTACAATCTCAAAAATTAAAAAAATAGATAGGAAAAACAAAAATATCAACAGAGTATCATTCTGTGACCCAAGTCATCCTCAAATTTACTCTGTAATTAAAGTTACCTTTAACCTTTTAGAAAATTCTCCAGCATTTGCCTCTGAGTGCTAAGATTACCACTATGAACCACTACACCCCCCAACAAAATCAATTTGAATCATTTAAAACTGTACACAGACTTTAATAAAACATATTAATAACATTAAAAAGACTAAGGGTGTTTATGGAACTACAGTACGATATAATGTACACACTGTCAGATTGTCAATTTTTTTTTTTTATTTTACTGAACTTCAGGAAGTCATGTTGTCATCTCTGTACTTACCAATGAAAATAAAAGGAGCCACATGTGTAACCAAACTGAGGAAAACTATAGAAAACATACAAATATCTGATTCACTGAAAAGCATAGGAAATAAAAGAATCATAATACCAAAATAAAATAAATAACAAAATGCTCAATGTTCACTTCACTACATTAGCAATTTCATGAAATGTAAATTAGGCTACATTCAGTTAAAAGACCAAGCTTCAGCTAGACTGTGCTTTTCAAGTTCATGTAGAAACTGATCAAAATTTGGATTAGGACTCTCTTAGTGAATTCCAAACCATTGATCATGCAAAACATAATGCTTTAGATCCCTCCTAGTTTCCCTCATCTACCTTGTCCTCACCTCCCTCACCAAGATTTATCCATTCCAGTTTCATAATTCCCTTTTAAAATTCTTGATATCAGTGCATTATACCTTCCCTACCTTGAAAAGCCCCACTCATGGCCCACCTATAAATTTCTTGACTTCAATGGCTATTCCAAATGAACCACACATGTCTAAAGATTCAAAGCTAACATCCACAAATGAGAGAGAACATGGGACATTTGCTTTCCTGGATCTGGATTACCTCACTCACAATAATTGTTTTTATTTTTACCCATTTACCTGCAAATACCCTTTTTACATAATAACTGAAAGGTATTTGTGAAAATGTAGCACATTTTCATTATTCCTGCATCAGTTGATGGACATCTAGGCTCTTTCTGTTTACAGGTTATTGTAAATAGAACAACAATGAATATGAATGAGAAAGTGCAATCTGATCTAGAGCTTTTGATACATGTGCCCAACCAAGAGTGGTAAAGCTAGAATACTACACACTTGAGCCATAAAATGAGGAGAAATCTACCTGGTACTCAATTGAAAGATGTATCCCTCCTAGATAGCTCACTAGAAGGTGCTATGCATGCTTCCAGAAGAGAAACACAATCATGAATTATATCCAGCTGTGAATACTGTGGGCTACAACAATGACTGATCTGTAATATGAGCAATGTATCAGGGCATATACTCTTAGATAAAAGACAATGCTTCATCCAACACCTAACTCCTGTAATTACCTAAGAATTGCTAATAATTCCTTCACTAGAGGTGAAAATTTATACCCAACTCCCTTCTCCATGCAGGGATTTAGTGTTGCTTGGGCTTCCACCAGACTTAAGCATAACCCCTGGGAGTTTATATGTGCAGCTGCCCTGCTGTACCAAACGACAAAGTTTCCTTGTAGTCATGTCACCTCTAGAATGTACACTCTATCTGTCTCTTAACTGTGACAGTCCCTGAGCCTTTAGAGATGAGTATGCGGTATATATGTTCCATTTAGAGCTCTGCAGTCTCTAATTCTTTGTGTCTTGACCAGTTGTGGGCCTCTCTGTGCTAATGATCATCTACTGCAGACAGAAGTTTCTCTGATGAGAGTTGAGAGATGTCTTCATCTATATGCATAATGAGAAGTCATTTGGATCTGGTCTAATACAAGCTCCATTTAGTAACATAATAGTAGTACATTTTCACCCAGGGTCTGTGACCTGTATACTAATGGTGACAAGTATGCATTTTGTATTGTAGTGTGGTCATTAAATTAAATCCGAAAGTGGTTGGTTACTCCCATGAAATTCATGCCACTACTACATCAGTAGGCATGTTGTTTGAGGATGGATACGTATTTTATGCTGAAAAAAGAGGGGTGTAACTCGTGTACAAAATGATTGTTTAAATAAATACTTCATTAAAACTACTTATTTCATGAGCATCTTTTAAATTATTTAAGGAAGAATTCTTACCAATGTGTCAAAAATTACTCCATACAATAGAAAAGGAGATCTATTTAATAATTAATTTTAAAAACAACTGATTTCTGGTTCTCAAATCATGACAAAAACAATATAACAAAAATTAATGCTAAACTCTTTCATGAAGATGCTTGCAAAACTAAATAATAAAATGTTAACTCCATTTTAATAAAAGTAGACTCCAGTGATATTTGTTATGTCATATATCAAATAAACTTAAATCTTCGTTTGCAACATTGGCTGAACTTCAAAAACAAGTATTATAACTCAGTGTACCGAAAGAAACTTAGTCATTTTATTGAAGTAGAAAGAGACTTGAAAAACTCTGTCTCCATAAATTATTAAAAGAACACTTTAAATTAATAGTAGAAGGAAACGTCCTTTTCCGATAAATGATACATTTTAAAAATGATAAAAGCAAATACCATTTCCTCTGTAGAATGTTGAAATGCTCCCTCCCCGGAATTGAAGGCAACAATAGTTCATTTTGCTAGTTACTCAGCACTGAACTTTGGGTCTAAGAAAATGCAATAATAAGGAAGGGAAAGAAAACAGAACAGAATTGGAATGGAAAAATAAAATGTAAAGATATGGTAAGATTTTAATTTTTAAAGACCTATGTGTAATCTACTATTATTAATAATGAATTTAGTGGACAAAATATCTGGAAAAGATAAACAAACAAAAATTTATTTTAGTTTTAGTAAAGTTATTAACCAAAGTAAACAAAGTATAAACATATTAGGAAAGATTTACATGAACGGGGAATTAAAATATGTCCAAGGAACACAAAAGTTTCCATATAAATGGTTAGAGCAATAAAAGAGCCATGTAAATAAACAACTCTTTGATTCAATCTCTCACTGTGTATTCACTGTATCATACTACAAGATTTGTTTTTTAAGTATAGCTTCTAGTATACAACATAAGAGGATGTCTTCACGACACTGATAGGCAAAGACTCCTCTAATGACTGCTGTAATTACCAACCACAGGAAATACAATTGCTGTATTACATCACATTAAAACTAGGAACTTTAGCCAGGAATGGTGTCACTCAGCCACAATCTCAACTCTGAGCAGTTGGAAGCCAACCTGGAATACACATTGCCTCATAAAATAAATATTTAAGACTAGAGAGATGGAGCAGTAGTTAAAAGCACTTACTGTTTTTGCAGAGTACCTGAGCTCAGTTCCCAGAACACATATTGTCCAGATCACCACTGCCTGAAACTCCAGCTGCAAGGACTATGACACTTTTCTCTGACCCCCAGAGGTATCTTATCTGCATACACACACACACACACACACACACACACACACACACACACACACACCAATATATAGGTGTATATACATACACATAATTAAATTAAAAATCTTAATAAAGAAAATAAGCATACATTTATTTCATTAAAAATAAATAATGTTTTAAACTAGGAAATGTTATTCACCAAAACTCATTACTGAGGCCCTGAGTTTAATCTTCAGCAACATTCTCCCCACCTTCTCTCTCTCTCTCTCTCTCTCTCTCTCTCTCTCTCTCTCTCTCTGTGTCTCTCTCAAACACACACACACACACACACTCTGCACACACACACAGTATACTTTGAATGTATGGAAAGCTAAGTCATAGAGTGGGAAAGGTACCTGTAAGATTTTCATCAATAATATTTCTAAGATGTCTATATGCCAATATAAAATTAGGGACATCTCAAAACGAAATTGGGAACAAAATTCAATAGACCTTTCCCTACAGAGTAATTAAACAGCTTGTGGAAAGTTAAAAGCTTGTGGAAATATGAAACTAGTTTAACCCTCTAATTCAAGGAAATGGCCCTTAAACCACAATATGACTGCACAAGTTATGGAATGTCTAAAACAAAATAGTCAGCAATTTCAAATTCAAAGATGTGTACCAATTATATCTTCTGTATCTGGTGTTGGAAATAAATCATTGGTTTAAGAGTTTGGAAAATGTTGGGATTACATATTAGAACTGAATATATGAAAGTATAGGAACCAACATGTATAGCTGCTAAGAAGCACATACGTTCATCACAAGAATGTATAGAAGAAATTACAAGCAACATCTCTGCAATAGACAGATAACAAACTATTTATTGATAGTCAAGTAGAAAAAATGAAATGTTCTACATTCATGAAAATGAAAAAAATCTCTATTCCTATGAAATAATATGATAAATCTTACAATTGAATATTTGAAGAAAAGAACTTTGGCATTTAAACCTTATGAACCATACAATTCTATTGTGGAGAGTTCACACATGTCAAAGCTAGTCTATGGTATGAGAGTTGAGGACTATTGCTAATATTAGGGTGTTGATTTAGATGAAAGATGTAAAGGACAACTCCAGACTGCTGTCATGTAATTTATATTACACAAATGTGCTCACTACTTATATTTTCTTGAAAGTGTGCAATTCTGATCCTTCCCATTTATGTAGGTACAGCATATTGTAATAAAAATTTAAAGCTACCTTGAAATAAAAATATTTTGAGATAAGCCAAACTAAGAGTGTATGCAGAAAAGATATACAGGCATTCATAAAGGCTTTGGTTTAAAAGGAGTAAATTTACACAGATAGAGGATTGGAAGTGAAATACCTCACTCTTGCTCCAAGATGGGCTCCCTGGTCTCACAGCTTTCTAGTTCCACAGTGCTTTACAAAGAAATATTGGCTAATAGCATAATTTCTCTTAGTATTTAAAACTATGAGACTTTAAAAATATGTCATCAGAATACACAACTCGAATAAAGTATCAGTTAAGAGAAGAGTGACCAAACATTACCTTAAAATCCTTGTGCTGATCTGAGTTATAAATTTTATGATTTTAATTATGTGTGACACAATTTATCAGGTAAATAATAAGAGTATTGATAATTTATATATTTTCTAAAGTAGTTGATGAGGTTAAAATAACATAAAAGGATACATGTATTTATTGTAATACATGTACAAACACACACACACACACACACATATATATATATATATCAGTTATTTATAATTAGTAACCCCCAAAATGCAAGCTGGAAACAACAAATATTTAGCATTTTACACTCTGTAGATCATGAGTTCAGAAGTAGCTCTGTAGTGTGGTATGGTTCTGTCTGAGTGTCTTGTAAGGTTGCAATTAAGAAGACTGGGTTATAGTCATCTAAAGTCTTGGCTTTAGGGATCTGCTTCTAGGAAATGTCTGGTTGCTCAGATGCTTACTGAAGTTTGAACAGAAGACTCAGTTTCCTGACCAGAAGACAACTCTCAATGTGACAGTTGTCATCTGCAGAATGGAAGTGTTAAAAATGAAATGAGTCAAACATCCCAAATACAAAGTTAGAACAAGAAAAGCACATCAAAGGAAAGTGGGCCTGAGGAGACGAAGAATGTAAGTATAAGATCCTGAGTTCAGATTCCTAGTACCCATGGAGCCTGAAGAACATACATATACTCTGAGCACAGAAGAGACAGAAAATCCTTAGAGCCCAGTGGTTGTCCATTTGAGCTAATTGGTGAGCTCTGGGGTCAGTGAAGGAGCGTGTGTGTGTGTGTGTGTGTGTGTGTGTGTGTGATGAACATGGACATCTGGGTGCACACACACACATGTACAAAGAAAGAAAGAAGAAATTGATAACTAGAGCCAAGAAGATATGAGATCCAAAAGAAGCCTTATTAACATAATTGAAAATGCCAGAAGCTGTGACAGTTGCCAGAACTCCAGGTAGGCTGCCATTCCTTGGACTCCTCCCTACTCTCAGTGCCTGGCAACTCTACCCCCAAATCATCCCTCCCATCTCATCACCTTGTTCTGGCCCATAACAAGAGCAGAGACTCCCTGCTCAACCAATGGCTACCAGAAACCCAGGTAGGCTGCCTGCCAGAGAAGATCCCTAACTCTCTGGGTGAACTTCTACTCTGTCAATTACCAAACTGAGGCTGAAATCAATAAAATAGAAACAAAGATAACAATACAAATAATCAATGAAACAAAGAGTTGGTTATTTGAAAAAATCAACAAGATAGACCAACCCTTATCCAAACAAACTAAATGATGGAGAGAGAATATCCAAATTGACAAAATCAGAAACACAAAAGGGGGACATATCAACAGACACCAAGGAAATCTATGCTATGCTCCACAAAATTAGAAAATTTAAAAGAAATGAATAATTTTCTCAATAGCAAACATTTACTGAACTTAAATCAAGATCAAATAAACAATTTAAATAGGCTTATAGCCCCCAAGGAAAAGAAGAAATCATGAAACATCTCCCAACCAAAAATGTCCACGGTCAGACAATGCTACCAAAGAATTCTACCAGACTTTCAAAGAAGAGCTAATGCCAATATTTCTCAAATTATTCCACAAATTAGAAACATTGACAATTTTATTTTATAAGGCCACAGTCACCCTGTTACCCACATCATACAAATATTTAGTGAAGTGGCTGAATACAATATTATCTCAAAGAAATCAGTAGCCCTTCTATAAACAAATGACAAACTAGGAAGGAATAACTACAAAGAAAAAAATCACAGGCCAATATCCCTTATGAACATAGATGAAAAAATACTCAATATTTGCCAACCAAATTAAAAAAGATATTCAAAAGATCATCCAACATTACCAAGTAAGCTTTATTCCAGAGATGCTGGAATGGTGGATCATATGAAAATCAATCAGTGTAATCCACCATATAAGCAAACTGAAAGGAAATAAAAAATACATGATCATCTTACTAGACATAGAAAAAGGCCTTTGACAAAAACCAATACTACTTAATGATAAAAGAGTTGGAGAGAGTAGGGAAACAAGGAACATACCTCAACATAATGAATACAATTTACAGCAAGCCTGTAGCCATCGAAAGAAACTCAAAGAAATTCCACTAAAACCAGGAACAAGATAAGACTGGCTATTCTCACCATACATGTTGAATATAGTACTTGAAAGGCTAGCTATAGGAATAAGACACTGAATAAGATCAAGAACATACAAAGAAATCAAGGAAAAACTATTTGTAGATGATATGAAAGTATACGCAAGCTACCACAAAACTTCTACCAGGGAGATCCTACAGCAGAAAAACACTTTCACTGAAGTGGCTGAATACAATTTTAACTCAAAGAAATAAGTAGCCTTTCTATAAACAGATGTTAAACTGAGAAGAGTAGCAACAAAGAATGGGAAATATCTTGGGGTGACTAACTAAGCCAGCGAAAGACTTGTACAATAAAACTTTAAGCATTCATGTTAAGATCAACATAGTAAAAATAACCACCCTCCAAAAGCAAACGATAGATTCACCATGATCCCCTTCAAAAATCCCAATAAAAGTTTTTACAGACCTGAAAAGGAAAATACTCAACTCTATATGGAAATAAAAACAAACAAGATAGCTAAAACGATCAGAACAGAAAAGAACTTCCAGATGTAGCTCCATCCTTTATTTCAACTTGTACTACAGAGCTAATAGTAATAAAAACGACATGCTATTAGCATGGAATGAAATTGAAGAACCAAATATAGATCCACACACCAAAGGACAGCTAATTTTTGATAACAAAGCTAGAAAGACATAATGGAAAAGGAAAAGCATCTTCGGCAAATGGTCCTGCTCATATTAGATGTCTGCATGTAGAAGAATTCAAATTGATCCATAGTTATCACCCTGCTCAAAAATCAAGTCCAAGTGGATCAAAGATTTCAGCATAAAACCAGATAAACTGAACATAACAGAAGAGAAAATTTTGAATAGCATTGAATACATTGGAAACCTAAACTAAACAGAGACAAAGTGAAACTAACAGATTCTATGAACCAAATGGGTTTAACAGATCTTGGTGAGACTCTAACCGAGCAAGTGAAAGATCTGTATGACAAGAACTTCAAGTCTCTGAAGAAAGAAATCTAAGAAGACCTCAGAAGATGGAAAGATATCCTATGCTCATGGATTGGCAGGATTAATATAGTTAAAATGGCCATCCTGCTGAAAGCAATCTACAGATTCAATGCAATCTCCATCAAAATCCCAAATCAATTCTTCATAGACTTAGAAAGAGCAATTCTCAAATTCGTATGGAATAACAAAAAACCCAGGATAGCAAAAACTATTCTCAACAAAAAAAGGGCTTCTGGGGGAATCAGCCTCCCTGACTTCAAGCTGTACTATAGAGCAGTAGTGATAAAAACTGCATGGTATTGGTACAGTGACAGGCAGGTATATATATATATATATATATATATATATATATACCAATGGAATAGAATCGAAGACCCAGAAATAAACCCACACACTTATGGTCACTTGATCTTTGACAAAGGAGCTAAAACCATCCAGTGGAAAAAAGACAGCATCTTCAACAAATGGTGCTGGTTCAACTGGCGGTCTACATGTAGAAGATTGTGAATTAATTCATTCCTATCTCCCTGTACAAAGCTCAAGTTCAAGTGGATCAAGGACCTTCACATAAAACCAGATACACTGAATCTAATAGATGAGAAAGTGGGGAAAAGTCTCGAACACATGGGCACAGGGGAAATGTTCCTGAACAGAACACCAATGGTTTGTGCTCTAAGATCAAAAATCGACAAATGGGACCTAAGAAAATTACAAAGCTTCTCTAAGGCAAAGGACACTGTAAATAGGACAAAACGGCAACCTACAGATTGGGAAAAGATCTTTACCAATCCTACATCCGATAGTGGGCTAATATCCAATGTATACAAAGAACTCAAGCTAGACTCCAGAGATCCAAATAACCCTATCAAAAAATGGGGAAGAGAGCTAAACAGAGAATTCTCAACTGAGAAAACTCGAATGGCCGAGTGGCACCGAAAGAAATGTTCAACATCCTTAGTCATCAGGGAAATGCAAATCAAAACAACCCTGAGATTTTACCTCACACCAGTCAGAATGGCTAAGATCAAAAACTCAGGTGACAGCAGATGTTGGCAAGGATGTGGAGAAAGAGGAACACTCCTCCATTGCTGATGGGAATGCAAGTTGATACAACCTCTCTGGAAATCAGTTTGGCAGACCCTCAGAAAAATGAACATAATACTACCTGAGGACCCAGCTATTCCACTCCTGGGCATATACCCAGAAGATGCTCCAACATGTAATAAAGACACATGCTCCACTATGTTCGTAAAAGCCATATTTATAGTAGACAGAAGCTGGAATCAACCCAGATGTCCCTCCACAGAGAAATGGATACAGAAAATGTGGTACATTTACACAGTGGAATACTACTCAGTTATTAAAAACAATGACTTCATGAAATTCTCAGGCAAATGGATGGATCTTGAAAATATCATCCTGAGTGAGGTAACGTAGTCACAAAAGAATGAACATGGTATGTACTCACTTTTAACTGGTTATTAGCCCAAAAGTTTGAAATACCCAAGAGGCACTTCACAGCAACAGTAGGGCGGAGTGCGAGGTCCCAGATGGAGGACTTGGAGAAGGGACTGAAGGAGCTGAGGGAGTTTGCATCCCCAGAAAGGCAGCAACAGTGGCAACTGGCCTGACCCCCTTATACTCCTGGAGACTGATCCACCAACCAAAGAATACACATGGAGTGACCCATGGTGTTGGCCACATATGCGGCAGAGGAAGGTCTTGTTAGACATCAGGGGGAGGAGAGGCCCTTTGGCCTGAGAGTATTAGACCCCCTAGTATAGGAGAATGCCAAGGAGGGAAGACCAGAGTGGGTGAGTGGGTGAGTGGGTGGGTGGGTGGGGGAATACCCCCCATAGAGGCAGGGAAGAGCAGAGGGAATAGGGAGGTTCTGAAGGGGAGATCTGGAAAGGAGAAAACATTTGAAATGTAAATAAAGTAGAAGGAAAAAACGATTTTCAATGTGACTTTCAATGCAAATCTTAATACAAGTCACTGATTTGATAATCACTTTTCAAGACAGGGTTTTTCTGTGTAGCCCAAGCTGTCCTGGAACTTGCTTTGTAGACCAGGCTGTCCTGCCTCTGCCTACTGAGTGTTGGGATTAAAGGCATGTGCCATCACTACTGGCCAATAATCACTTTAAAAGCCTGAAACATCTGTTCTACTTTCCATGAAGCTCTCATCAATAAAATAAAATAAAATAAAATAATTTACCATGTTTGCTGATAATGAAAACAATTATAGGGAAATATTAAGTGCTGTAAGTAAGTAAAAAAAAAAAAATAAGTTATCAGAAGGGAGTCAGTGGAATAGAGGGAAAGAGTTTGGGGAGATACAAACTGGAATTGGAGGGCATTTAGGGAGTTGCTGTAGAAAACTAGTGCAGTAGAAACTACCAGGTTTCTACAAGGGTAACTCTACGGAGGACTCCTAGTAATGGAGGATACAGAGCCTGAACCAGGCAGCTTCTGTAAGCAGGAAATTTCTAGTGGTAGAGACATAAACCCAGCCACAAAACCATCAACATATCCTGTCTGGAAGATATCTGGGGGCAATGGAGGTACAGAACATGTGGAGTGGCCTACCAATGACTGGTCTAATTGGAGACCCATGCCATGAAAAGAAACCCATGCCTGACACTACCTGGATAACCAAGGATGGAAGCTGGATATCCCAGAGACTTAGGATAGGAAAAAAGTCTTCTAGAACATAATGGGAGCAGACACAGAGACTCAAAGCCAAACATTAGGTGGAGAGAGAGCCCAAACTGAAGATCTTCACTAAGTACCTCCCTTTGAAGCTCAGGAAACTCAGCAGAAGAGGAGGAGAGAGAGGTGTGGAGGACACCAGGAGAACATGATCCACATAATCAACTAAGAAGGGCTCATAGGGGCTCACAGAGAATCAAGCAACAATCATGGAGTCTGCATGGTTCTGTGCTAAAGTCTGTGAAAATATTTGATGTTTGTTAGCTTGGTGTTTTTGTGGTACGTCTAACAGTGGAAGTGGGGGTGTCTCTGACTGTTTCACCTGATCTAGAGACTCCTTTTCTTCCTCTGGGTTGCCTCACCCAGCCCTAATATGAATGTTGGGGCTTAGTCTTAATGTAAATTGTTGTTGTATGTTTGGTTAATGACCCTGGAAGACCTGAATTTTCTGAAGGGAAATGGAGAAGTGGATCCTAGGGAGAGGGAGGTATAGGAGATAGAACTGGGAAGAGCTGAGAGAGAGGAAACTGTGGTTGGTATGTATTTTATAAGACAATTTTTTTAAAATGTCACTAATCAACAACTCACCAAAGTAGAGAGAAAACAGAATTACTAGGCATAAAAGTCCACACAGTGGATAGTAAAAATTAACCTCTATATAAGTTAATTTTGAAATTTAAATAAAATAGAAGGTACCTTTAAAAGAAATACATAATTCACTAAATAAGAAAAATAATGACCGTGAATATGTCAAAAAGAATTTGTATAATTGAATTTATAATATAAAACCTTCACCTCCAAAATAACATAGCCAGACTTTTACAACTAGATTCTGTCAAAATATTAGAAAGTAATAATTTCAATTTAATGTAGTTCTACCAGAAAAGAAAAAAAGTAGTTCCTTAAATATTTTATGACACTATCATCAACGTGATACTTAAAACAGGTCAAGATAGTGTGAGAAAAGAAAATTATATGACTAGTTCACTGAACAATATAGAACAGAAAAGGAATACTTTAATCACTTAATAAAGCTTTAAGGTTAGTAAACTACACGGCTTCAATGGTTTTCCACAGGAGTTCAAGGATAGTCTATAATCAGAAAAATAATCCCATTTGCAATGTTAACAGACTAAGGATATAAAACTCATATGATCCTATCAACAGTAAAAAATATACTTCAATAAAATTACCAGCATCTTATTGTAAAATGCCTCTATGAATGTTAGCCTCAATAATATATCATGCTTAATAGTAAATTGTGTAAACTATCTACTTTAATTCCATGACTAGGAAAAATGTCCTATCCTCGTTCCTCTTTGGAATTGAGGATCCACGGGGAAGAAGAAAGGAGAGGAGATAGAAGGGGGAAGGGAAGGGATGGGTGAAGAGGGGAGAGGAAGGAGAGGAGGAAACGAGAGGAGGTGAGAGGAAGGGAGGGGAGGAGAAGAGGGGATGGTAGAGAAGAAGAGGAAGGCAAGAGAGGGGAAGGGGAAGGGGAGAGGGGAAAAGAAGGGGAGGGGAGGGGAAGAAGGGAAGGACAGGAGGTCGAGGAGAGGGGACTGAAAAGGGCGGGAGAATAAAAGATGGGAGATAAGAGGGGAGGGGAAGCAGAAGGAAGACAGTTTGAAAAAGTAAATTAAACTACCACCAATAAATGATACTGTTACATGGAAAACCCAAAATAATGTTGGAACACCATAACATTTTAAATAATAACAAAGGTCCCATGTTTTATGCTTCTAGTACACAACTCACTTCTTGAATCTACAGGTTGTATTATTTTTAAAATTGTATCAATTCAGAGACAACCAAAAATACTCCTGATACCACTCTTCTTCCATTAGGCTGAGATCAAGCACAAAAATATTCCTGGTACAAAACCAGCAAATTATGTAGTAATCTTTATGAAAATATGATAGTTATTGATTTAAAGACATTAAAGAAAGCATAAGTAAATGCAAAGACATTCTATTTTTGTACAACTGATTTAGCATTGTAAGAGTGTCAGCTCCCCCTACATTTTAATTCAAATCAAAATTCCATTAGGTTGTTTTCCTTTTACCAAAATGTACTTCTAAATTTTATGATTAAGCAAAGTTCTGAAAATAGACAAGAGACTTCTGAATTAATCAAATAATTTAAGAAGACCTTTCTTTCTGGATATCAAGATGTATCCATGACGATACATCAATAGACAAACAGAATCAGATGAGAACCCAGAGAGTAATCCACTTACAAATAAATGGAAGGAAATGCATGCCAGAACTGGCACTGCCAATTTCTGAAGAAAAGATGGACATCTAAATCAATGATTTTAGAAAGTTCATTTTTTTTTTTTTATTTAAAAGAAATGAGACAGATTCCCTACATTTTTTCATGCCGAGGTTTGTCCTTGTGGGGACTGGGCAGGCTCCTTTGCAGATGTGCTATCGTGTGTAAAGGGAATGAAGAGAAAAGCTGGGTGTGGCCACCAGATATCTTAGGGTACTTACAACATTGGGTGCAAGATTAGTACAGAAAATATTTACAGAATTATAGAATTTCAGAAAAGCACAACCAAATTAAATTTCCCAAGCAGATTGGATAGCATTTTACAGATAAGAAAGTGGACACAAATGTAAGTCATTGTGTTTAACATTGCTAAATAAGTTAGAAGCACTCAGGAACAGTATTGTATAGTCACCATATGGTCAAAAATTGAAAAAAAAACTCATAATTTTAGTGTGAAGAGAGTAAGAAACAATAGTGTACTGTGAACAGTGCAGTATATAATATTGCTTTGCCTAGGACTCCAAAATTTTATAGTTTCCTGTCACATAGGCATCAGAAGACATAAGCAAAATGAGAGAGGGCTGGGAGCCAGCTGAGCGCTAGATAGAGCATTGGCCAGTTGTAAGCAAGGCAATCAATCACATGGCCACCAGGCAGGTCCCAGAAATACATGCCTGATCTGGCCTCAGTGAGATAAGATGTACCTAACCCTCAATGAGGCCTCAGGGAGTGGGGATGTCTGGTGGGGTGAGGGTGCGAGTAGGGGTGTAGAGACATCCTCTTAGAGATGAGGGAGGGGGAGGTATGGGATAGGGAGCATTCAAGGGTCAGACCAGGAGAATAAAATGATGATGATGATGATGATGATGATGATGATGATGATGATGATGATG